>OMKL01086731.1:0-10432 GCA_900302295.1 Parasudis fraserbrunneri | reverse complement strand
TTTCAAGACTATGCACTAATGGATGAGGAGGAAACTGCTTGGCATGCATTACAAGAGGACAGGGAGAGAGACAGAGAGAGAGAGAGAGAGAGAGAGAGAGAGAGAGAGAGAGAGAGAGAGAGAGAGAGTGCAAGGGGATGCGCCGCTAGCTGCCGGTGCCCGTCGGTGCAGACGTCAGGGCCTTTATTGCTGTCCGTCTGCATGCGCCTCCATCCATCAACAGTCTAGTCAACCGGAAGGTACATCTCCCCAGACCATACACAGTGCACTCTTTCTACCCGAAAAATGGGCCCCTAATCTAGAGAGCTCCCTGGTCTTACTGGCAAGGATTGCAAGCTACCTCCAATGTTTATAGGCCCATGAGACCAGCTGTAGCTGGCTCAGCTCTATATTCCAATCATCAAACGCAGACCAATAAAAGAAAATGAAAAAAATAAATAAATAAATAAAAGATATCACGCTCTAATGTGGAAATCCATATGGTGACACACTAAAGGCCTAGCACCTGCCATAATATGACAACCAATTAAATTTCTCATACGTCGCCAATAAATACTGTCAAGATAATGAAGGTTGCACTCTTAGCAGAATAAATGTCACAATCATTCGCTTATTCCGTTGACTTGCATCGAAATCCACACACGTTCCTGAAACGACATCATTGCAAGTCGTAAATTCTTCCCCTCGACTTTGAGACAATTCTATAAAGATTCATTTCCTCTCGTTTATGCTTTGCAGAGGTCATTACAAATTGATTCAGCAGGCTTACACCACTGCTACAAAGGGTGGCCCAGTTTTTCTAACGGGATTTGTCTCGGTAAAATTCATTCACACCCTTGAGAGAGGCTAGCTGGCTGTGAGGGGGCCGGGGATGTTGGGTGGGGTCGCTCTCGCTGCATTATGCTGCACGGGTATGTGTCAGGCGATAGCGGCAGGTGCGGCAAGCAGGCATACATAGTCACCGCTATTCTGCAAGAGAAATCAGTTGTGCTTATTTCTGTCTTTATCTCAGCTTATTTGTCAATAAACTGCATGGAAAACATGCGCCATTGATCAAATATCTCAGAGCGATTTGAATCATAAACTGCAGACCACTTTGATCTGCACTTCCAATGCACGAAGAAATGGTAGTCAAACAAATGCATGCATTTTGTGACCTAATAGAGACAAAAGAATGAGAAAAATGCCCTGTTTCATTTTTTGCAAGTTGTTTTTTGTCAGGTAAAGGAGTTTGACCGCTCCCTAGAATCAATCCTCAGCATCCTTTTGTGCGAAGGGGTGTCGCCGCTACCACTCAGCATCAACAAGACTGCGTAACACCTCTATCATATCTCCCAAAATAACATGGAAATTAAGAGGAGGGGAAAAACTTACCGATTGCGGTTTTGGCCATGGCTGTAGTCTTGTGCGTCTGGTGCTGAGATGGGTTCACCGGAGGAGCGTGCGTCGGTGGTTCTATTCGGTGGCTCGGGGCGAAGGGACTGCTGGTAAGGCACTGAGTCAGCACAACTGAGCTATGTAGGGAAAGAGAACGGGGAGACGGGGGCTGCTGGTGCGCTTGGTCGTGAGTTACGAGCGTCTGCGTGCGTGCTCGAGCAGATTGGCTACCGTGCTCCCCTGACGCGCATTTCCGAGCCAAAGATCCGTGGCACAGCCAGTAATGTCCCCTTGTATTGGAGAGTTCAAGTCGCCGCTTTGAAAGGTGTTAGAGTGGGTGTTCCCTCTTTGTTTCATTGATGATGGTGCGGTGGTCTGCTTGTGAAGAAAAAAAATGCTTGTAGAGCATAGAATTATGTTGAGCCGCTCCTAAATAGTCTATGGTCGCTGTCCATGGTGCTGAAAGTCAGCTTATAATAGGCCAATTGATTGGTCCCTCAAAAAGCTACAAACATTTTGGCTACAATGCATTTCTATAATATCCCCGCAATATTTTAGGTTCCAGTCAGTCCATTCATTATGGGCCTAAGAAGATGTTGAAAGGCTCTTGCTACTATGCTTACACTGAATAGCATAGCCCTACCAGCATTTGTAGGCCTATACAACAAAGTACCGGTATCAAAGAGTAGGCCTATCAAAGAGACAGTCAACCAATACTGTCTCTTACCTGTTTGTCATGCACCTGACCGTAATGATGAAAAACTGTAATGCCAAATCATATCGAAGGTTTGAATGGGAGCGTTAAGTTGTTTGCCACTAGATGGCAGTAAATTACTAAATTATTTCAGCTAAGGCTTCCATGGCCTCACCGCCTCACTTATGTAATAATTGACAGTAAGATACTACGTACAGTAGGTGGCCAAATCGTTTACAGTCCTTTATGTAATGAGTAGTGTATGTTTTTCCCCTTTTGGTTGTGAAACAAAACAGTTAATCGTGATCTAGAACTAATTGGATGTGTTTAATCAAAAATGGCCTTAAATTGATTAACAGCTGAAAAAAGGTGGATTCAGGTTTTCATACACATTTAACAGATGTTAATGTGTCCTTTACTCTTTCCTTCCATGGAAAACACTAATGGTAACCCGCCAAGCAATGGACACCAATTTCTATTTTTTTTATTGTACTACAAAGTTATTTCAAAATGCACTTATTTGAGATTTTTAATGTCTGAGTTCTATAAGAAGGCTACTCTATTCTGTCAAAGTGAAATGGAAATTTACGTGAAAGTATTCAGTTCAAATAAGAGAGGAATCTAGTTTGCATAATTCACCCTCTTTGCTTCATTTGGGCAAAATTGCCACTGGCAATAAAATGTGTTCATAATTTTATTCCACATATCAATTGTCTTTAGATTGCAAAGGGTCTGAACAATATTTTCTATTCATCTTTTTTTCTTTTTTTTTTCTTACAAGTCCTGCCTGTTTCAGTTGGCCTGCCTGTTTTGCCTGCCTGTTTCCTTACTAAGTCCCCTCAACACCTACATCTTAACAGGACTTTAGGGTGTATGGGTGGGCTCTCTCCATCAGAATACTGAGGCACTGCTAAGGACATGTTAGCTCTCATGTATGAAATCTGAGTTCCAGTCCCTGAGGTTTCAACAAAAATATAAATCAATAATTCCAGTGATTTTCTCTTTTTTTTCCCTGTCCAATTTTACTGTAAACGTCAGTGGCGTACAGTACCTGTACATCCAACCCTATTTATTTGAAAAATTGTGAAAAGATTGTATGTTTTCCACAGATTGCAAATGCCATAGCATGGTGATACTGTTTAAAGTGAGTGGTACATAAAAGGTCAAGAGTTTGGCCACAATGATCGCCCATTCAGTAGTCACTGATTAACTATAATGGAGTTGTTTAACAGCGGTTCAATGACTTCTTCCTTGTCTGGTGGGAGAGAAGACTGTAGTGTATGCATGATGTGATCAAAAGGAACCAGCTCAAACATGTAGATAGATAGATAGATAGATAGATAGATAGATAGATAGATAGATAGATAGATAGATAGATAGATAGATAGATATAGATAGATTCATATGCTGTAAGTGTAATCTAAGTACACTTAAAAAAAAGATTTTTTAAAATGAAATTGTACTTTAGTAAACTTATTAAAAGCGTACTATTCTGGTAAGTGAAAGCAACCAGAAATACATCAAAAGTATAGTTTCAATAAATTTCAGTACATTTTAAGTACAACTTTTAACGCACTAAGAACAACTTAAGTGGTTTCAATTTAACACGACTTTAGCATACTTTCTGAATACATAAAACATATACTAATGTACACATATGCTTTCAGAAAATATACTTAAGTATACTTGTTTTTTGTTGTTGTTTTTTTACTTGGGGAGACATTGGTGGATTCAAAAGGCAATGATGCAATTCAGTCGCAGCAAGACACATATACTGCATCATAAAACAAATAGGCAGCTCAGAATGCTTATTTATTATCACAGATTTTAAAAAATGGTGCTGAGGGGTTTTCATTCAATTAAGCAGAGATTAATGATATAATTGCACCCTCAACCTCGTATCGGTTATATGTCTTTGTGAATTGATAGAAATGTTGTAACATGATTGCATTAGCTGGATCACCATATATCGTGCCACATGTTACTGAATCGAATCGAATTGTGTCGTAGCGAAATCTGTGATATTGCCAAATATCAAATCGTTGAGGGGAATGCCACGCGTTTTAAGAATTCACATTATGTTATTCCATAAAGACTCCGTAGACTCTATTACACTTACGTGTAACAACAGTGGAATGTTGCAGTGCCCATGACACCTAGTTTTAACAGTCTATCTTTGTCAAGCTTAAAGGGATCATTCTGATTTTTTGGAACCCTGGCCCTATTTCTGGTAGAGTCCTTTCTCAGCCCAGTCCATGGTGTTCCTCATTCTAGCTCTGGCGAGTTACCCACAAACCAATGCAAAGTCAATGGGGTCAAGCTCCTGTCTGTACAAGCTGACTGAAGACAACTGAAATCTACTCCATAGTGCACACAAAGTAGATTTAAGTTGTCTTCAGTCAGCTTGTACAGTCAGGAGCTTGACCCCATTGACTTTGCATTGGTTCGTGGCTAACTAGCTGGAGCTAGTGTGAGGAACGGCATGGATTGTGTTGAGAAAACACTCTACCGATCAACATCATCATTGGTTAGTAGGAAATAGGGCTAGGGTTCCAAAAAATCAGAACTATCCCTTTAAGGTACAGTATGTGGAAGACTTTGTCAACTAGTGGTTCTCAAAGCAGTATGGCAAGGAGGCACTGGTGTCCTGTCATGTGAGTTCAACCTTGTTTTGAGATTTTGCTCAAATGTTAAAGAGGGACAGTGTGAAAAAATGTGTTATGCTTCATTAAAATCAGTTTTTAATGAGCTTGTTTCCTCCCAGTGCAATTTGTGGTAAGGTCAGCGATTTCTGGCACTCTCTTTGAATTCTGATGGCTTCCTCAGATATTTGATCATTAAATCCATGTATTCAATTTCAAAATATGGAATTACCGCACACCAAAAAGGTCAAACTGCTCCAGGGAAATCTTCCTTATTTCAACAACAGGTCCCCAACAGGACGGGCACAGTCTCACTTTGGCATGCGAGAGGGTGTGTTTTAAGGAGAGGACAGGGAGCAGTTGAAGTGGTATCAGGAGAAGGGAAAATGTCCAGGGAAATACGTAGTTTGTAATTAACTACCTAAACTACATGACCCAAAGTGGTTAACTACTGAAGAAGCAGCTATAGAGATTTGAATGTAGTTAAACTACCATCCAACTACTGCAAAATGTAGTTAAACTAGTAATTGAATGACATGTAGTTAAGTACTCCCAATCACTGCCCCTGGGAAAGTGCAAGATATACAATAGACAACAGGCTATATATATCACTCTACATACCCACTATATGCAAGATATGACACAAAAGTATGCTTGTGTGAAAGTAAAACTCTCCATTAAATAGATTATTATTGAAGTTATTAGCTATCTGAAGACCTTTGTTTGTAAAGCTCATGGGGCTGAAAGGTATGACCATGCCCAGTTATTCGTCACTGACCCAAATGTTACATAATCATTAAATAATTTGCACATGAGCTCTATGCCATCTCTAGGAATTACGCTAAGGGGCTTGATGCTGCTGTCCGATTCCTGATGTCACCCCTCTTGCTCGTGCAATCGTACAAGGGGGCGGAGCTAAGGGGGACAGCTGCTGGTTGTTAGCCAAAGTTGGTCAGAAAGGAGGAAAGGACATACACGTGCTGCTGTCGTGCTGATTTGAGATTTGAGACGCATTACAGGTAGTGTTTTTGTCTAGTCTGTTACCTTGAAATATTATAGTGAGATTAATGTCTCCCGCTTTATGGCCATTTGACACGTACCGCCACACACAACATTTTTTACAGTCGAGCTAATCATTAGCTTGCAGTCAAATTCGGCATCTGACAGAGCACCGCAGCATCATATACGTTGTTGTGCCCATAGGCTGTCATGAAAAGTTCACGTTAACGTTAGCTAACTGGACTAAACGTTAGTAGCGAAATGGAAAGATAGCGAGCTGTTTCATTGAAGTGGTCATTGAAATAGGTAAGGTTTAAAACAACGCTGTTGCTTAAACCTTTATTGAAACTGACGGAGCATCTCAAATTACAGCTGCTTTTGAGCTCGGGCATCCTGCTTGCTAACGCTATCGAGCTAACGTTAGCCACATGGCGCCAATAATCAACAGCACGCGACGTTCTAGTTGTGAGCAAGTCTGCGTTAACAACTATATGGTATACTGTCATGTAGAATGTTCAATCTTTACATTTAGTTAACATACTTAAGAGGGTTTCTTTTTACGATTATTACTGTGTCCACGTTTCCATCCTTACCAATGACTCATTCTAGTACCACCATAGTGAAAGAGGACTCTTGAGATGGAACGTTAGAGGAGGATTTCTGTGCCTGCTGTGTAAATATTAGTTTACAATCAGGAAGTGTAGGCCTGGGGCCAAAACACTGCCAACCTACCTAGAAATTGACATAGAAACTTCCTTGCCTCTGTGTCCTGTTCTGAGGGTGGGGATAACCTGTCATTGGCTGCCACAGGTTAAAATAGATGGTGGGGGTCTGGAGGACATAGGCCCTGTTACCACCTGGCATTAAAGGTCCCATATTATGAAAAACGCACCTTTTCAGTGCTTGTGCTCATACATTTGGGTCTCTGATGGGCCTGCTAACACACAAACGGTGAAATAAGACAACCCAGTCAGATTATTCTGGGCTGCGTAGTTGAGAAAACATGTGATTCAATAAGCCATTCAGATTTGCCTCCCCCTCCTACGTAAAATGGGGACTCGTCATCCTTGACTTGTGTGTGCGTGTGAAAAATGTGCGTGTACAAAATGGTGGCATGCTCGTAAACTTTCTTGTTTTCCGCTTCACAAGTATGTTTTTGACAACATTTTATTAGGGAAATAGGACCTTTAATTGCTGGATGTTAATTAATATTTGGTCTGCAACACATAGTTTGACGGTTTGATATCTGAATTTCGTGGGCCAGACACATGCCACAGTTCTGGAGTGTACGTGCACGACATAGCGGCTTGCTTGTAAATGTTCTCTTTTTCCACTTAAACTGTTAACTAAAAATGTTTCTGACAACATTTTAGGTGAGAAATAGGATGTGCAATTGCTGGATCTTAACTCATATTTGATCAGCAATGCCTCGTTTGACAGTTTGATCTGAATTTCGTGAGCCCATGGAGGTATTATAGAACAGGCGTGTGCCGTGATTCCTGGGGTCGTACGTGTGTCGTGCACACAGAAACAGCCTATCAAGGACAGGACTGAATAAGAAGGGTATAGAGGCATGCTAGAATGCATAATCTGAGTGGTACTTTAAGCAAAAAAAACTTCAAAGGCATGTTCTGGGCACCTCAAAAAACGATATTAACTTGTTGAAAAGGAGTAGAATATGGGACCTTTAACATGCGTCCTGGGTGATACGATCACAAGTGGACAGCTCTAAGTACAGGATACAATGGTGAGTACCGTAACTATCAATGTTATAAATCTGAGGGCGAAATGATATACAGAATCTCAGGGCTTAAGAGTGGAAGTAGCAGCATGTCTATAAATTACATCACCATAATCCAGGACAGATAGAAAAACTGCTTCAACGACCCTCTTTCTGCTAATCATTGGGAAGCTGATTCTGTTCCTGTACAAGAAGCCAATTTTTTGCCATAGTTTACTGGCAAGATTGTCTATTTGGTATTTAAATGTATGTGTGCAAATGTTTGTGGGGAAAACGTTGTTTGAGATTTAAAATGTGCAAACATTAGTAAATGGTAAGGAGAGGTAGTGCTTGGCGAACAAAAATGACATCACAGCTACTGGTGTTCCATATGGCTGTCATGACTATTGATTGGAAATAATCTGGTTTAAGCCTTCGCAGATTATTCACAAATGCAGACAACAGAGCCTTTGATTGAGGATAGAATTGAATGAAGCATCATGTTGCAACAAGGAGAGATTCAGAGTACAGCAATGACTGCCTTAGACTGGATCTCTGTAGAATAGTGAGCTAACAAAGTATTTATACAGCACAGCAGATAAAATAAGTGGAATGACGTAGATTGATAGGAGTGGGATGATGGAGATGGGAATGGGAGAAATTATATGATGGAGAGAAATGGGTAAAAAGTGAAGGTGAAGGATGTTGGATAGGACTGGGAGAAAGGGGTAAGAAGTTACGGATGGATGTGTAGAGAGATGTGTGTGTGTGTGTGTGAGTGAGAGACGGAGAGAGAGAGGACCTACAAAATGTGTGCTGGTAAAATTCCCTGTCAACTATTTTTTTGTTGTTCCTTTCCACTGTTCCTTTCATTATCGTTTTAGCTTGTTGCCTTTTTAAATAGGCTAGCTGACATTATCAGCACCATCTAGCAATGACCACAAATAAAGAAAGTTAAGGATGGATGTGTAGAGATATGTGTGTGTGAGAGACGGAGAGAGAGAGAGGACCTACAAAATGTGTGCTGGTAAAATTCCCTGTCAACTATTATTTTGTTTGTTTAAGTTGTGCATTTTTCCACTGTTTCTTTCATTATCGTTTTAGCTTGTGGCCTTTTTAAATAGGCTAGCTGACATTATCAGCACCATCTATCAATGACCACAAATAAAGAATAAGACTTTCTTTTGCATGAATTGGCCATACCCAGTGCGGGACAGAGGAGGAATTCATCCAGTGGGAAAGATAGATTTTGACAACAAGGCTGTCTGCTCACATGAAGAAGGCTGCACCAAGTTCATATTTAAAGAATTTATGATAGCCTAACTATTCTTATGATGCTGTAACCTACACAATTAAATGCAAACAAATACATTTTGTTCTTCCTTTTTGATTATGAGAATAATTTGATTAATCTGCTAGTGGTATCATGCACAGTAGTCCCCATTATAGGCTATATAGACGAAAGCATACAGGCCTACCTGCACATTATGTAACGTCTCAACATGCCTTATCCTTCACAAACCTTTATTTCCTGTCAGTCGCGCATCAGATGCGACAAGACACTTTTAGATGTGGGTAGCGAGGGACTCATCTCTGTGGCTTACTAACTTTTCATGCAACGTGGGAACTCACTCCGTATTCGAACGCTGCATCTTGGGCTCAGCTCTTTTCATATACTATCAAATTTCTTTCAAACTTTTTGCCTGAAAACACTTGGACCTATTTAATAATAACATATCTCAGCTTTAACATGAGGTTCCCACTGAGCAGATTAAACATATATGGCAATATTTAAGGGCTCACTCAATTTTGAAGAACTACAACAAAGCTGTTTCCTGATACCTTGATTGTCTCTCGATCAGCTTCCCGCTCTCTCTCCCGCCAGGTAACAGAGTAACTAGAGTAACCGGAAGTGAAAGCTCAGCCCTCCCCTCCTTGTGTGTGGTTGGTAGGAGTAGGAACTTTTGACTGGCATTGTCTGATGCCTCTCAGTATAGTCGTTTTATAAAGCAGGAAGCTGAAACATGTGCAGTAGTTCAGGGCTATTAGGTCTGTCAGTTGTCCCAAAGAACACCATTCGAATATGAATAGGCTGGATTTAGGCACATTTGAATTAAATTTGTATATTACCGATAACATTTACATATTATTACCACGTCGAAGCAGCCGTAAAATGCTTGCAAGCCAAAAGGAAACAATCATTGGGCATTGGGCTGTGCTTTGTAACACCCCTTTATTGGCTTGTATTGCAGGCACATTTTTCCAAAATCACGAACAAGGGACCAGTGATACGTTTTCAGTTCACGTCATATCAGTAATGTTGTTGTTTGTTTATTTATTTATTTATTTATTATTCACATCGACTGGCAGTTTGGTACTCGAAGTCATATATTCTTTTTCAAATTTGAATGAAATTGAAATTCGTTCTGACAGCCCTCAGGGCTATATCTCTGGACTGACGATACGTGCAGAGCTGGCTGTGGGCTCATTTTACTCTGTAGCGAAGCAACTTCTCTATAAATACAAGAGAGACCCAGAGTGAAATTACCCTTTTTAAGTTTTTAAGCAATATTTTTTAGTTTTCAATAGATTTCTTTCTTGTGAATGTGACGGGGATAACAATCACAGCAGGACAAAATGGTTCCATTGATGTGTTACCGGGTGTGCTTACAATTACCCCGCACTACCTGGTGATTTGCAATGAGGTGAAATATTTGAGTGTCGGCAGAAAATGACAGTTTCAGTTTGATACTATATCAATAACATGTCATTTTCCATACCTAAACAGATATTGTGATGTACATTGATACTGGAAAAAGTGCTGAATATTGTGGTTTGTTTTTTCCATAGTTAACACACAGTTCTCTTGTGTTTTTAAATATTGGGGTCACAGTGATAATTCTATTTACACAAGCTCAAGGCTGGGAACTCAACTATTATACAGCTATGATTGCCTGGAGCTAATGAGTTAATACACAGGCACCAGGAACCAAATACTTT
>OMKL01086730.1:0-11505 GCA_900302295.1 Parasudis fraserbrunneri | reverse complement strand
AAGGTATTCATTATACCAGGAAGATGGGTTGAATGTAGAGCTGCAACAATTAATCGATTAGTTGTCAACTATTCGATTAATCGCCAACTATTTTCATAGTCGATTAATCTGTTTGAGTCATTTCTTAAGTAAAGAAATCCAAATTCTCTGATTTCAGCTTCTTAAATGTGAATATTTTTTGTTTTCTTTTGTCCTCTATGACAGTAAACTGAATATCGTTGGGTTGTGGACAAAACAAGACATTTGAGGAAGTCATCTTGGGCTTTGGGAAACACTGATTGACATTTTTCATAATTTTTTGACATTTTATAGACCAAACAACTAATCGATTAATCGAGAAGATAATCGACAGATTAATCGATAATGAAAATAATCGTTAGTTGCAGCACTAGTTGAATGTAGTTATTATGCCGTGACCAGGAAGATGCTTTGAATGTAGTTATTATGCCTGGGCAGTGGCATATGGTGCTGTACATGTTAATGGTCTTTTGGCCTTGATTGGACATCTTTATTCCCATCGACAACCTACAGTGTCCTGCTCTCCATTCTGTAATATCTCTCTGGTGATAAACATACTACCCTGCACTTAAGGGTCGAAGGAAGTAGAGTGCTTTGTGAGTGAGTGTATGTATGGGTGTGGATGTTGTTTGAAACCCTGATGCACATCCTGCCTCTATGTACGAGTAGGCCTGCGCGTGTGTTGGTGTGCTTGGTTGGGCACCTCTGCTCTCCAGCAGAACAATGAAAGCCCTTTTTGTACTGCAAGGCAGGTAAGACTTGCCAGGTTTTCCCACAGGTGGCAGACTGAGTGGGCAAGAGACACAATGTCGAGCAGTAGAATAGACTGGTGATTATATGTTGAAGCCTGCCTGATAAGGGGGAGGCAGGGTGGCCTGGTGGTTTGAGAGACTGTTCTGTGACCAGCAGGTCACAGGTTTGATCCCCCATGACAGCCAGTGAATCCATCCCTGCAAAGTGTCATTGAGCAAGACACTGAACCCTTACCTACTCCGGGGTTGCTGCAAATGGCTGACACTGTGCTCCGAACCCCCCGGTGAAATGCATAGGGTGCCTGTACAACACGTGTTTCTCAGAGGGATATATGAAGAAATAAATTGAATACACTGTATGTGTATGGCAGTAGGAGTCCTTTCAATCCAATTAATGTGGTGGGCTGCCACAAATAAATCTATATATGGGAAACACTGCCTTTCATCCTTTTTATTTTTCTAAAGATGATTTTGATGGCATTTCTGTTTTATCTGACAAGATAGATGGGAGAGAGAGGGGCCATGACATGTGACAAAGGTCATGAGCTGGGCTCAAACCCATGACACTGTGGGCATGTAACACACGCCCCCAGTTCACTGATCCAGCCGGATGCCGACTGCTTTTTATTCTAAACGGGTGTCATAATAGGCATGCAAGTGGACAGACCCAAATCCCATGCTTGTTCCATCTGGTGAGCTGTAGGGGGCACTGTGGCTCCATCTGTATCTTGCTGAGTTCCCTGAGAGCACAGCAGGTTACAGAGGAGGGGTGAGTGATCTGCTTCTGCATTTCACATGGCTGAATCCTCCTTCTTCTCAGCTCCCTCTTCTCAGCTCCCTCCTCTCAGCTCCCTCCTCTCAGCTCCCTCTCTCTGGGACTGATGGAGGTGAGGCGACCACTGGAAATTCCAAGACCCTGCACCATGTCGCCGCGCTCACGTCCTTCAGTGTCTGGTTCTGAACACGCCAAAGACTGTGGAACAAATTGGTCAGATTCTGGAGTTGGAGACATTTGAGAAACGAGACAGATGATTGAGATTCTGATTATGGAGCTCAGTGCAGGGTCTGAGTTGTTAGGCTGTGTCACTATCGAAAGAATGAATTGCAGGCAGCACACTAAATCTCTCTGGTTATATTGTATATGAAAACTCATACAGCATACTACCTACTAAATGTAAAGTAGTAGCAATATACAGAAACCATCAACACATTCATTTCAGTGTATAATGCAACATCAGCATCTGCAGTCAAGTATGCTGTATTCTGCAGTTGCTTTATTTTTCTGCCATTTTACTGGCATTACACTTCAAAATATCCGAGCTAATACTCAAAAACGCCTCTGAGCTTTTAGTCACAGCCTCTGTCTCTGTGCTGCAGTGGTGGTGGTGGTGGTTGTTTGTAAATGTGTGTGTGTGTGTGTGTGTATGTGTGCGCTCTGCGTGTGTGCATGTGTATGTGTGTGTGTGACTCTGTGAGATAGACTTGGGGAGAGGGTGAATGAGACAGACTCTTTCCCGGCATGGTACAGGCAGTGAAAGGACAGGAATGGTGGAATTGAAGCCCTCTGACTGCTGACTGTTTCTCTGCACAGTCCCCAGGCAGCCCTGCCTGCATGGTCGTCAGCTGGCTCTCCACTGGCCCTCACAATACCCCTCTTTCAGCACCACTTCATTCTCCCTGCTTCTGTTCTTCCCCTCTCTCTGTGCTTCCCCTCAATTCCCTCATCTTTGGCAGTTAATCGGTGATTCTTGGGATGATGTAAACCTTTGTTAAGGCAAGTGAAAGCAGGCCGTCTACACCATAGAACTTGAATTGGTAGAGAGCTGCTCCCTTTATAAATCTACATTCTTGAATGGTCATTTGACTGGTACACTTTAAAATGGCTGCCATAGAACGTTTGATAATGTTGTGATGGTAATCAACACTGGTTTTGTGCATGAGACTCTTATTTGTTAGCATGACAATGGCATCACTCAAATGAATGTTGGCAGTTGTGATGAACATTTTTGAATTTCATAATGTATTGTCCATACTTGAAACAATGCTCAATTGATATGGCAGCCATCTTAGGTGTATGCAAGGAAATGATCATGATACACAAGCAAAGGCCCATGATCCAAAAGCAAAGGCCCTTTCTACCCATTCAAGTTCTGTGGTCCACCAACCAGCCAACAGCAGAAGTGCTGATGAGGTACTTGGTTACAGGCCTGCGGTGGCAAAGCTTTTGATAATAGCTTCCTGGCTCGTCTAGGTAATGGGCGGCACATTGCTACAAAATAGGTGAAACACATAAAGTGAAAGCACGCTTTATGATTGGGAGAGGTTATTTGCTTTGAGGGATGTAATTTTCTTACGCCTGGAAACCCCATTTCATATTCTTATGATTTAGCTGCACGACTGCCATTTATGTGGCATTTATTCTTAAAAGTCAGGAATATCAAGTAATTTAGTCTTATTGTGGTAGAAATAAAATGGGCCAATTCAGTGTTGTGGTAACTGTCGTAATCTTTTGTAATTTTGTTGTAATTTATGTCTTCTGAACTTGTTGGGCAACTGTGATGGGAAACATTGCCCAGAAAGTTGCCTCAGCATTATTTCATTAATCCCATATGAAACGTCATGTTGTCAGAATAGATTCTTGACTGATGCTTGACTGTAATTCGGATTGTTGACATGATTGGCATCTACATGGCTCAAATATATCACCACCCTTAGATCTGTAGTGTATTGAAATGTGAAATGAAATAATTCAGTCCTGCTTTAACTAGACATCTTCTGAATCGGTATCCTTTCCAAATAAATTTTCATTGCTATAGACTAGAATCATTCAACCGAATTGGACCTTAGTGTAAAATTAAATGCGGTGATGTTTTTGAAGTAGGCTTTAAATGGAAATACCACTCAGTTGAAAAAAATCGCTTATGTTATTTCTATGGCCTGGGGCAGTTCATTTAATATTTGTGATTTGATGTGATTTGATTAAAATTCTATATACCGGTACAATGGATGTTTCATCTCCAACTTGAAAAGTTTTACTGAAAGTGGGCCACTTGTCAAAGCACCTTTGCAGTAAAAGAGCTCCAGAGATCCTGTTCAAAAAACCTTCAAAGGCTAAGATCGGCTCTTACAGAAACTGACCATTGTGGGAGTACATTCTAAGCAGAAAGGGCATTTCACTCTTACTCTTTAAAAGTATCACTGGAAGTAATTCACTAAGCATTTAAGCATTATAAGTAAAACCAGAGCTGTGGAAGGAGTTTGACAGGGGATGAAAGCACTATTAGGCTACTAGAAAATAATCAATCACAATCCTTGTTACTCATTTTACTGGATTGGGACCAAGACTTTGGAGTTTCGAAAGCCTCAGACTATAAATGTACTAATAGTAGTTTGTGCTTTCTTTCGTCTCTTTTCATTAACCACACTGTTAACCGTTTCAGCCCATTTGCCAGTTCATATTTTAGTATTGTGCTTGCCTTTGAGATCCCATTAATATGACTCAATATAGTTTGAGAGTGCATCCACAATACCCTCAAGAGTCTAAAGTGTATGTACCAATTTGTATTCTATTAGTGCAAATACCCTCACAGGCACTCTCAAACAAAATGGTTAGTATTCATGGTCAAAGGCCAAAAGGTGGGTTCCAGCAGGAAAGATTCTGGATCTTTAGAAGCCTGCTACTGCATAATCCTATTGATCACCACAACCATCATAGCACATTCAAAACTTTCCATGGTGCTGTTTTTGTTTCTGAATAATTGCCGCCAGTTAGTATGCTTATTAGAGAACAGCCTATTTTTTAGGCCAAGTGCAACTTGATGGCAAATGAAACAATCTCTATGAACATCGTGTGCAAGCCATTCTATTTAGGCTACTCCTGTTAACTGTAGTGATACTAAGAATAAAGTAATTGATAGCTCCACGCATATTTGATTAGTTTTACCAGAGATGAGGTTAGATTGACTGAACACACCTAAAAAAAAAAATCTCAGTGTCACAGTGGTCTTTTGGCTTGTTGAAGCAGGTGTTGAAGTCCTGGACAATAAATCATTGTAGAGAAGATCACACATTTCCAGAGTCTGGTCAGCAACAACCTAGAAAATTGAACTCCCTTGAGAATGATTTAGATTAACTTTGGAGGAAATTGGGTGTGACAAGGTAAGTCAATTTCAATTCAGCGTTTCTGACAAGATAATGAGGAAACAAAAGTTTCCACATCAAGTTTTCAGTCAAGTTTGAAAAGATAAGAATCAATTTGAAATAAATTTTTGGGGGAGAGAATATTTTTGATCAATCAGTCAACCCTGTTACAAACCTTTCTCTCTTGCTACTTGCTATAAGGGACATTACAAAATGTTCACCTACACAAACTAAACTTGCTTAGGGCACAGGATATTTGAATAGTGAAATTTAGAGGTATTCCTGAATTTGGAATTGTAATTAATGGTTCATAATGTTAATAACGTAATCATAGAGCTGCATATTTGACACATGTGACTGCAACAGAAACGCAATCACACTTCCCGCGTTGCCACGGTTTCTTCTATTGTCTTCATCATTACTCTTAAAATGCAATTACGAATCAACCGCTTTGGAGAATTGCTATGATGCAATATGTCGCCCTGATAAACAGACCTGTGATGATGTTTTAATTGAACATGCTATGCTTGTTGTACGATCATAATGAAAATACACTCTGCGGGCAAATGCATTGAAGTCCTTCATCAGCACTGTGTAGCAGCTCCCTGGGCTTGGGTGGTTCTGCAGTTGTTGCCCTTGTGTATGGTAATGAAGCTCCAACTGGACCCCCTGATGAAATGGATTTCCCCTCTGTTGACACAAGTGATTGTGTGGTTACTGTAGGGCTCAGGGAATGTGGGCTCATTATAGCCAAAGGCCTCCGCTCAGTGGAATGGTAATGTAAACCAGTCTAGGCTATGCTGTCAATGATGAATGGTAAGGCAGCATGCGAAATGTCTTGGAGATATGATTCTCTTAGGCACTATGGAGTCATTACTTTGTCAGGTTGTGTACCTTAGATTTATAATATACGCGATTTGGTTGATGCCTGTATCCGAAGTGACTTTCTGTACCATGAGAGGATTCATATCAGCTATGGGTGGTCCAACTGGGAATCAAACCCTTAACCCTGGCAGCTAAAAGACACCACTTCAATCCTAATGGATTTTTTGCGTAAAAAGACCCAGTGTTCCCTTGACCACTTTTTGATGAACTTTTACTACCCCTAATACAGTGACTGCCAAATAATTCCTTTTGATTCAATTGACTATATCAGTTTCACCGAAAACAAATTCCTTTTAGCTTCTAGTATGCCACAAAATATCTTGGCAATGTTGGTAATTGTAGACTTTGGCAGGGGTAAGGATTGCGTAAATTAATTTCTCCAAATTGTCTGTTGTCATGTCTTTTAAAGGAACAATTGGTTTACACAGGCCTTATTTACTGAGGATATCCATTTAGAGGCTTTAATTGTTCCACTGGTTAATTAAGTCAATTAATTGTCCCTGTAAAACAGTTATTTTATGTTGACAAAAAACAAAAGAATGTGGCGGCTTAAACAACGAATGGATTTTATTCCATCATGGGCAAAGAATTTTGAAAAGCAAACGAAGTGAGTGAGTAATAAGAGAATGCTTATGGGCATTGAGTGAAGGGAACAGGAGAGAGAGAGATAGAGAGAGAGACAGAGAGAGGGAGAGAGAGAGCTAATGCAGCACAGGGTTAAGAGGTTTCCCCATACGGAGTAGATATAGACAACCTGATGATTTGTTGTGATGTTCGGGGGGAAGAGGCAGTGAAACCTGATTTAAAAGTAGTGACCTCAAACAAACTGCATTTATTTAACCTCCGTCGGCTGCGGGGCCATAATGGGATGATGGCGGCTGCCATTAGCATGATGAAATGGACAAATAAGTGACTTAACCAAAGCCCACTCCAGTAAGGGGGCTGCTGTTTCACTGGCCTTTGATGGTGCAGTTGGCTATGGAAACAGTTTAATCTCTTTAATAGAATCTCGGTGCCCCCCTCACGTACAC
Source organism: Parasudis fraserbrunneri (assembly GCA_900302295.1). NCBI lineage: Eukaryota > Metazoa > Chordata > Actinopteri > Aulopiformes > Chlorophthalmidae > Parasudis > Parasudis fraserbrunneri. The sequence goes on along the minus strand of OMKL01086730.1, from coordinate 4,679 downwards.
ACAAAGGAGATTAGGGTTCCCGATAAGGCGAAGACTACGCGGCCTTTGTGATGGAGCAGAATTCCCAATTCTGTGGGTGGCATTGGGTTTTGTCAGACCAGTGCAGACCGAGGCCAGAAGAAGCTCTCCCCATAACACTCAGCTGAGGGGAGTGTGAGGAAAGAGGTATGGTTCCACATCAGTCTCATTGTGCTTTATTCAATGAGGGCACATCAACTTGTTAAAATCAGAATCACTATAATAACAAGCACAGGCAGTACAAGGAATTAGGTTAAGAGATGTCTGCTCAGAGCATCGGATGACATGTGGACATGTCAGGAGTCGGTGATAGACGATGCCATTGTCTATAATGAAGATTTGGGATTTGATTTGGGAGCACATGTGGGAACACACGTGAATAGCACTGTTACACCCATATATATAAAACTTACTTATATAAACCATATATAAAAAACCATATATATAAAACACCCAAATATATAAAACATATATATAAAACTTACCAATGTGTTCGTTGTCTCGAGAGCTCAGCCGCATTGACCCCAGTCAAATTGACACCACCCGGCGGAGAGCAGACCTCTAGTGAACAGCTGACACTATTTCCTCAACTATTTCTTCAACTTTCCTCGAGTTGGACCTACTGTAGTTGAAAATAGTTGAGGAAATGGTGTCCGCAGTTCACTAGAGGTCTGCTCTCAGCCAGGTTATGTCACCCGGTGGGCGGTGGGCAGAGGTTCTCGAAGGCAAGATGTAGAATTAGTTTGATATCGATGGCAATTCAGTCAACAACAGCGCAAACTTTTTAAGTAACTCTGGCTAGGTTTGTGTTTAACGCTATCCTGTTTTGGAGGAGCAGAGCGTAAGGCAGTATAAAAACTGGGGGAGGTTTGTTGTAGTTATAGAATTAAGTGCCTCCAATTAACAACAGAACACAGATTTAACTGAAGCAAGTCTCCAAATAATTTAATGTCAAAACCTTGAAAAACACCACCTACAGTATTCACTCAGGGCCAGGCCTATAGCCGCAACAGCGTCAATGTAAGTTCCTATGTCAATTTTAAATAAACTATTTAACTATTGTTTCACATTACAATGCTGTCAGACATCGCAAGCCGACAAGCCAACCCTACTATACATAACAACAATTGATTCTCACAGTAGGCTACACTTAAGAGTTGGGAAGTCAACTCCGCCCCTCTCCATGGCCAGTCCTAAAAGTCGTTGAATCGCCACACACTTTTCCCGTAGGGCCTTTTCAGTCTATCCTCTTTGAGGATATTTTACATTTAAAAAGACTAATCTTTCACATATCCATGAAAGGCCAAAATACTCACTACTGCGTTGCAATCAAATTCAAAGCTAAAAATGTACAGTGTTTGAGCAATAGAACTGCACCACTACCCAGGATCCCCGGGGGCATTGGATGTCGTGAGTCCACTTGCGGTAGCTATGACAGCAATTTCAAATGTCGATCCTCACAGTATCGTTGGGGATAGAACATAATTTTTTTTAGGAACAAAGCGGCATTTTAAGCTAACTTTGGTCATTGATCATTTAGCATATGACTTGGAACGTTGGTTGATGAAAAGCTTTGTGATGTGACAGCTGTTCACTGACTAGCTAGCTCTCAGTCTGGTGTACCAGAGGTAGTGATACTGAGTAGTTTGTATAACAGACAGCAATTGTTTGTAATGACTGAATCATCTGTAAAACAACAAAAGTATTTCCCATGCATTGACTGCTTTATGGCGGCCCACCACACTATCAGACGGGCTCAACAAAAATAGATTCTCCAAAATGATGAAGTAACATTTTTAAAAGCAGTTTCTGTGTTCCATGTGTACACCTCTCAAATGTGCCTCCTTTGCACACATGGCCTGCCATCATGGCAAATAACCTAAGAACCTGCAGGAAACACTAACAGGGCCCCAGGTGTGTGAAGAATATATCGCTCCCTATTGGTTTCATTGTACTTATCTTATTTTACTCAGTGAGACACATCACCTTGTCTTCGAACAATGAAACAGCCATATACTGTGTATTGCCTCTGTATATATTTAGGCTACTGCTTTAATCTGTGCTTCAGCTTGATGGCAGAGCTAATTATATCCTGGAAGTAGTGGCTGAAACTCAGAGCCACTGTTGTAAACAGTCAGCTCTCAAGCAGTTTTCCACAGTCCCTTCTTTGATATGAGCACCGGGAAGACATTTTCCCTCTCTTCTCCACTTTTCCCCCCCCGGCACTCCTGCAGCGAGCAGGTGTTGATTGATACGTAAGAAGGTAATTTGCCACAAGAATGTGGAACAGGGAAACGGGGGCGAAGGAGAAAAGGTTGGAAGGAGAAAATCTCACGTTTTTTTTTTTTTTTTTTTTTTTTTTTTTTTTTTTTTAAATCTGGCTGTGTGTGTGTGTTGTTTTTTTTTGTCATGGGTTGTGCCATTCAGACAAACATGAAGATGAGGTGCAGAGATGGTGCGTATTTATAGGTGCACTTTGAAAAGCTGCCAGGTGAGAAGGAAAGAGAGGAGGAGAGAGGGGAAGTTATGACAGGCAGGAGACTGAGAGGAGGATGTTGTGTACTCTCAGCAGATTTAATTACCCATGTTCTCAGGATAATCACGCTCCACATGGCTGTCCACCAGCCACTGCAGGCCTCATGGGGCTGCGCTGTGGGCTGTGTTGATGAAACAACTCACACTCCAGCTGATGTGGGTGCGGCTGTCATTTCACAGCATGTGTGTATATATATACACACATATATATATATATATAGTATATTGACTGTACTCTGTTGGGGAATGTAGCGAATAAAGGGTCAGCTTCAGTTCACAGACATTGATTAAGTCTTGTGCTGCACTGAAAAGAGATGGATTCGTCGATTTCAAATTCGTTGACTTGCGCTAGCATTGCTAATAACTGCTAACATGAGTTTGGTGCTGATTTCTCAGAAACAGAAACGCATGCAGAAAAACCTTGTGTGTTTCCTAAGAGGGGGCTTGGTCAGTGATGAGCAGGATAGGCCTCAAATCCTGAACCTGAACAATCCAAAAGTTCACTATGCTGTTTAACCAAGGGCTTGGAAAAGCCTAGGCAAGGAAACACAATCACAGCTTTGTCATTTGATTTTCAGCCTAATTGGAACATTAAACGGCAAAAATATTTGTAAAGTGAAATTGATTCTTTTTGCTGTCATCTTGTGAAATTTGTATTTCTGTTGAAAGACGTATGAGGCACGATACAGATGTCAAATGTTTATTATGGGTCATTTTTGCCTGTATGTTAAAACATTCTAGAAAAATAGTAGTTTTTGTTTGCCTGTCCTTTCCGTTTCAGCAGAGCATAGGCCTAAGTAAGTGTTAGTGCAGATTAACTTCAATCATACTGTACCCCTTTATCCCTTACCGCAGTTAGGCCTATTCACTACATCACTCTCGGAGTTACAAAACATAAATGTGATCCTCTCTGTCTGTAGGAATGATGAGTCAAAGCTTTCCTTCCTGCCTTCTGTTTGGTGTTGTGACACTTCAAAGCTTTACCTTCCTGACATAAGGCTTTGTAGATAGCCACAGTGCAGGTAAGCATATTAGTTTGCGAGAGGGGATGTCAAACCTGACTGTCCTGGAAGCTGGAATTGTACAAAATACCTGTGACTAATTCTGATTTCCTCCCTGGCATGTTGAAGTGGTAGCCTTTCATACATCGAGTGCTACTCCTCTCTTAGCTGTAAATCTATCCAACACAGAGAGGCCTGTTCGCTGCCAGGGAGAATTGTTTTTGTGTTTCGGATCATCATATAAATTACATTCCTGCCTGGTAGCAATAGAGCCATCGGATGTCAAGAGCATAATACTCCTTTTTAGTCTTAGCGTAGGTATATTTCTGTTCCTGAATTCAGTTCATGTGGCATACTGCTCAGGCTATATCACCTCTAAAATGCACAGATGTAACCATCACAGAAGTACCGCATTTTACTACTCCATGCTTGATGTACTGCATTCCCAAGTGGAATTGTTTAGTAATATTCAACTTTTCTCTCTTAAGCTGTCAGAAGGTACCAAAAAATGGTTATTTGAGAGGCATGAGTTTTGTGTAGCACACCAGTCCACTGTGGTTGCTGCTGTTCAAATGCAGGATAGCTGCAGGCTGATTTCTACCATGGCAACCACCGCAGTATGGTAGCAGCGTTGTTAACGTCAGGGTGCACGGTGCAACATACTAACATGTAAACGCACTTCACACAGGTGACCTCACAGGGGTGTCAATGTGCATTACATGGCAACACCAACTGTGTTGATGGTGTAAAATCCTTGAATTGGCTACACAGAGATTTCCAATTAGAAGAGCTCTCAATTAGCTGTGGGCCAATTAATGCTGGCGATAGTGCTGAAGGTAATGAACGCGCTTTTCAGAACAGACCAATGGGATGAGAGAAGCCCCAAGGTCACGTAGGCCTATTTTTACTGATGATCCATCCTGCATGATGATTCATCTGAAGTAAGTATGAAACTACATTTCTTTTGGTAGATAGACGAGTGTGTGTGTGTGTGTGTGTGCGTGTGTGCGTGCGTGCGTGCGTGCGTGCGTGCTTTAGGAGTACATGTTTTTTGGGGAGGGGGGGTTGTTATTGTCTGTGAGAGGTAGTTATGTTGGATAGGTAGATAACTAATTTAATGATCAG
>OMKL01086729.1:3478-17038 GCA_900302295.1 Parasudis fraserbrunneri | reverse complement strand
GGTGGAGGTGGTCATAAGCCTCTGTGCCCTTTTTCTGATCATTCTCTTCATTTTTCTCTGGGTTGCTGATATGAAGATTTGATAATATGGCCATGAACCGGTCTCGTGTCATGATGGTGGCGGGGCATGCCACATGAAAAATAGTTTGCTGACGCCAAAAGTCACAACGTTTCAGCAGGTCCAAAACTGACATATACAGCAACAAACCTATGAACTTCTTCATTTCCTCTGGACCTATTTCAGTCCAGATGAATCTTTTCCCTCTCTCCAGGTTTATGGCTGCATTCTTATGTGTGTTTTCACAAATTAGTTTGTAGGCTGCAGCATCAAAAAAGTATGAAAAGATTTCACCTGGTGGTGGGTTTCCCACATTCATAGGTGGTTGGACACCTGGGGTGCGTTTGGGGTTGAACCTCAAGTTTCATTAGTAGTTTTCATGTTTTGAAATACATGGAAGTGAATTAGCGATCTATGAAAACAAAGATGGTGGCGAGGTGAATAATGACCTTTCCTTTAGCGCCACCATCAGGCCAAATGTTCAATACTCAAACTACTGTATCTCCTGATTCGATTTCCACCAAACTTGACAAATATATTTGCCTTACCATAGCAAGGAGGCCTGTGAAGTTCTGAGTCATCTGGCCTTATGGTGGCACTATTCTCATAAAACTAAAAACATTAACTACTCTTCGATGGCTCAAATTAGGGGCATGGTCACAAAAGGTGGATTGAGAATTTGAGCCATTCACGGATATACCAGCTGTTGGCCATTGACAGCACATCTTTAGTTCAACATTTGAAATTCTTAGATATATTTGAATATGTACAAATGTATGTGTTTTTAGAAGGAATAATCAAATGTCATTTTTGGCCAGTGTTGACAACCCTAGTAGACCCAGGCTACAAGTTCATATGGTGGCACTAGATTAAAGGTCACACGGTCACTGTATGACTGTATAACTAATGGGTCAGGATATATGCTCATTTGAAAATGTAAGGTTTGGCTTGGTGGGGATGCTAGAGGAGCTTTTGTCCTCTTGGTGTCAAGAAAGTGGCCATTACTTTTGGACATATCTTGTTCTCAATTTGGACTGATGATGCCACTAGAGGAAAGGTCATGGGGTGACCAAAATCAGTAGGTTTGTTCCTCTAGGGGTCATGAATGTTCACATCACATTCTATGGCAATTCGGCCATTACTTTTAGAGATGTCTTGTTCTCAGTTTGACCTGATGGTGGTGTTAGAGGAAAGGTCATGGGGTCACCAAAATCAATAGATGTCTTCCTCCAGGGGTCATGAATGTTCACAGCAGATCTTGTGAATGTAGATCAAACAGGTCAGGAGATGCGCTCATATGAAAATGTTGATCTGATTATGGCCCTAGAGGAAAGGTTATGGGGTCACCAAAATCAAAAGGTTTCGTTGTCTTGGGGTCATGAATGTGTACAGCAGATTTCATGGCAATCCGTCCATTGCTTTTACATTTGGCCTGATGGTGGCACAAGAGGAAAGGTCATGGGGTCACCAAAATCAATGAGGTTCTTCCTCTTGGGGTCATGAATGTGCACAGCAAATTTCATTTTCTTGTTTCTTGTCAATTGTTTTTTAATGCATGGGTATTTCAACCGCAAGGCAAGGCAAGGCAAGTTTATTTATATAGCACATTTTCATACACAGTGACAATTCAAAGTGCTTTACATAGATTAAAAAAGCAAAGCACATACAAAAATAACATGATTTTAAAAAGTATAAAAAGTATAAAAGAAAAGAAATCACAATAAAATCCAGCAGCAATTAAAAGGCAGAGGTGAACATAAAATCTTCCAGTCACTGATTTAGTCAATACACACACACAGTGAGTCTATAGGAGCATAGTCACTTCATGAGAGAGCTATGCATAATTTAGTGTCGTCCGCATTGTTATGGTACACAATTATGTTCTTTTGCATAATCAGGCCCAGTGGGAGCATATAGAGGTTAAATAAAAGAGGTCCCAGAATTTACCCTTGAGGTTTCACATGTCATGCTAGTTCGTTCAGATGTATAGTTGCCAATGGAAACAAAATATTCCCCAGAATATTCCCTTGCAGATAGGACCTGAACCAATCTAAGGCCGTGCCAGAGAGTCCAGCCCAGTTTTTCATTCTGTCTAGCAGTATTGAATGGTCAACAGTATCAAAAGCAGCACTAAGATCCAATAACATCAGGACTGAAATTTTACCTGAGTCTGTGTTCATGTGAATGTCATTTAGAACCTTAATAAGTGCAGTTTCAGTGCTGTGATGGGGTCGAAAACCTGATTGGAATGGAAAGAGACCATTTGAAGTTAAAAATCATTGGTAGACAACTTTTTTTTTTGATTTGATATGGGTCTGCAGTTGCTAATTACAGAGGCATCCAGGCTACACTTTTTTTTGTAAAGGCTTGATAACTGCAGTTTTTAATGCCTTTGGAAAAATGCCTGATAGGAGGGAGCTGTTAACTATTTGCAGTAAATCAGTCACCAGACAGCTGTAAACATTTTTAAAGAAGCTCGTTGGCAGGGTGTCAAAGCAGCATGTTGATGGCTTAAGATTTTGTACAGTTTTCTCAAGAGTTTTGTAGTTAATGCCATTAAACTGGGCCATGTTTATGAAGTTACTTTTATGTGATTGTAGTGGTGACACAATTAATGTGGACTTACTGATAGTTTGTCTAATGTTTAGAATTTTATCCCTAAAGAAATAAGCAAACTCATTGCATTTATCAGCAGATAGAAATTCAGGGGCTATTTGTGCTGGGGGTTAGTCAGCCTATCAACTGTGGCAAATAAAGTACCTGCATTATTTATGTTTTTGTTGATGATATTAGAGAAGAAAGATTGTCTAGCACTTTTCAACTCCAGATTGTAGGAATGTCTCTTTATAAGTCTCTCTTTATAGATGTCATGGTGAATGTGGAGCTTTTTACCATTTACGCTCAGCTTTCCGGCACTCTTTTTTCTGGATTTGTACAGATGCAGCATTTCTCCATGGTGCTTTTTGCTTTCCAGGAGTTGATTTCACCCTAACAGGTGCATTAACATCAATACCAATCAGGTTCGAGGCGGAGCTCCGGCCATAAAATGAAAATAATATAATTAAAAGTTCCAGGGAAGCGTAGCAGGAACTAGAAACTAAAGTAGCAAGTCAAATCAAGGGCTTGAAAGTTGAAAGGAGCAATAAAGCAGCGTTAGAGCGAAGATTGGCATGGGGCGTGCAGAAAAGCAGCTTGCAACGTCAGAAGCAGGAAGTAGAGTTCAACTGCAATACAAGGTTCACTCTCCCATTTTCCATGTTGTAAACAGGTGCCAGAGAGCTGATTACCGGAGTCTCAGAGTAGTGAACCTGTGCAGTATCGCCCTCGTGCATTGTAACTTTATCCTGAATATTGATTTCAATGGACAATAGTAGAAATAGATTGAAATAAAATACTTGTCATTGACCGGTTAGAATATTCGAGCATTCAGGTCCTTGGCTTCCTGTCAACCTATGTGCAAAGTTTTATCCATGAGAACTGTAGGAACTATGGCTGGTGTGGACAGACACACAGGTACACAGACACATGGACAGGAGCGATCACAATACCCCCTTCACAGCTCTCCACACACGGGTGTAATCGTTTGGGTGTGTTGCTGATGTTGGCTTGTGTTCATGTTTTGTTTGCTTACTGAATATTTCTAAAAAAATATATCTTAGAAATTAAATAAACTCAGGAAACGTAACACTTTTTCATTTATTCATTCATTCTGGTATCTAGTTTTCACAGTGGTACAGACTACATCACCATCAGTTAGGCTAGGCATGTCCAAACACTGTTGGACAAGGTTTTAATGACAAAAGTGGGGAAACACCTTTGTAGCAGCTTGTGAAGTCCTCTCAGTGCATTAAAGGTGCACTCAGTAAGATTTTTGACTGTTTGGAATGAGGACCACGTGAAATGAGGACAGGCCGTAATAGTGAGGACCATGATGACTCATTTAAATTATGTGCTTATTCCATTTAACTATACATGGTTGAGTCTACATGGTAACGTCATCGACCCAAATGATCGAGATCAAACACACTGAGTGCACCTTTAAATTTAAATCCCTGGAGAGCCTAGATGCAACAGTTGGAATACAATCACTCCACTTAACCATCTACCCCATCACCTTGACAAATACCAGGTCAAATACACTATAATGTTTTCCATTAGAGAGTTCTAGGGTGATAAAAAGAGGTGACCTCACAGGTACTCAAATGTAAACAAAATTAAATACTATTAAATCAAATTGTAATCAACAGAAATGCTGCACTTTTGTCTGAATATTACACCTTTCAAATAATAAACAGATGTGTCTGAACAAAAGTGAAAATAAAGTAGCACACAAGGTTGTTAGTAATGCTTAAAACCACATCACATTCTTCTGGCATTTTCCAACACAAAGACAAGTGACCAATTCAATGAGCTTATGATATTGTGTTAAGTTGAAAATATTGAATATAAAAAATTATTGCATAATGCTAGCTAATCATAATGGAACATTCACATTGACTTCAACATTTCATACATTACAAACTATGTTCTCCAAATCATCAAGACATAGCTGAGTAGCTGTAAAAATACCAATACTTGTACAAAAGAAAAAAAAAAATCAGTCCCCATTTGAAGCACACAAAGGCCTTGATTCGGTCACATCTGTCATAGCATCGATGTAGTATCTGAAGCCCAATTATTAAAACATGACGTTATTTCAAAAATGTACATGTCATTTACAGTATAGTACCAAACTGCTTGTCATCTATTTCCCCACAAGATACATCGTTAACACTTAATTAACTGGACATTCATAATGCACTCATTACTTATCTACCATATGAATACATTATGCTTGTGAACCAACAGTGTCATAACACATTCATGACACATGATTGCATGATGTGCAGCAGAGGGAGGTGGGTATACTGGGGGTATATACCTTCCTATGTATTTTTAGTGGCGAATATGCTGTTAATAGTCAGAGAAAGAGGTACATATACTCTGTGTGCGTGTGTATACCCTATAGTCTACCCTACTGACTTATGGATGTGCTATGATGACCATGTTATTTCACAAGCACAGTGCATTCATAGATGAGCAATGAATGTGTTATGAACATACAGCTAACGTAAAGTGTTCCTGATGAATGTACACTAATCATTACTACATGCAAACGACAAAGCAGTTTGACTGAATCATGTCCTTAGTGGACGACTGACATCCTGCTCAGCTGTCAGTAGACATAGTAAATATAATTCACTCTGTGTCACATTTCAAAGTAAGACAAGATGGGAATGACTTCACAGACTGTCCCAGGAAGACGATGAACATAATGCACTGAGCCCCCCAAAAAAGAAATGTGGGTTTTACAATTGGATTTCAAAGAGCTAATCAAATAAACTCTCAATGCTTTAGACCTTAGGTATCCTTTAGGCAGGGCATCATTGTGCAAACGATTTACTTAAAGCTGCATTAGGCAACTTCTGTGAAATTAGCAAGAGTTAAAAAAAATTAATGAATTCTTTTTTATATATATACACACATTTATTTATTTATTTATTCAGCTTAAAGCTGCTGGTGCCTGTCTGGTGGAGTCTATGGAAAACCTTTGTTGCATGGGCTTGAAAAGTGATGCAGAGCTTGCTGTATTTCTGCTAGGCAGGTAAACTCACTCTTGCCCATTTCTCCGAAGTTGCCTACTACAGCTTTAACATCCCAATACCCTTCATTTGTGAAGCAACTAAATCTTACAAAGGGTTTACAGAGGCATTACTATGGCTTAATGTGGCACTCTTCATTGAACGTTTCCTTTCTCTGGCCAACTAACAGCAATGAAGCATTTGAGGGGGTTTCATTCCAAAATGCCATAATCCCGATAAGAAAATAAATTGTTAGGCCTACCTTCTGTTCACTGCTGACCATTTAAAAATACAGATGATTACATCATCTAAAATGTCACAGTTTTGCAAGGAAATTTCATAAGACAACTTCAAACTTAATGAAAACAATCATTTTGTATGAGTGGGTAATTTTAAAAACGAAACACTTAATTCCTAATTTGGTTTCAATCAACAGGTTTCAGTTAGGTGATTTTAATAATTATTGCTACAATCCCACAGTCACTATTTAGAGCAAAGCATGTTACACCCTCTCTTACTCTATTTCAAGCATAATGGACAATTGTTCTGTATCAAATGTACCTATGGTTATTAGTGTAATGTAGTGTTATAGAGGGCAGATGGAGCACTGAGACCACCTTATTAGGTTTTCAGCCAGTGTGTGTTGACAGTTCATGAGAGCTTTGGGTGGATACACTTGAATCATACATGAAATGACGAGGAATGGTGGAAGTGCTGATTGTCTAAGCTCGCTGATTTGGCTTGCCTCTGCCCTCTCAGCAGTATGACAACAGACAGGGAGGAAATGGACACCCTTATTTGGATCATCCGAGTCGGTAAAATCAAGATTAGTCTGTCTTGCCCTGCCCGAGGCTGATGGCATTTGATATCTCGCTGTTCCAGCTAGGTCAACAATGTCAGCATGACAAATCTAATTCATTATTAACTGACACCGTTGACAATTGGCCACTCATACAAGAGAAGATCATTAATTATTCAATGAGAAGGTGATTGTTGGCTCTCAGGTCTTCCCATCAAATAAAAGAGGCTACAAACGAAAAGCAGACCCTAATATTCAATCCCTCTTCACAACGGCGCCCTGGCTCGGCTGTTTCATCACAACCATATTAGAGGTTTTAGCTAAGTGTCTATAGTTTCCGTTCTCCAGCCACAATGCTCTGGTAGACAGTGTCCGTTAGTGGAATGTAGCTCTTCTCTGAATAGTCCAAAAAATAGAGAGGCTCGGAGACCGCTGAGGGGTTGAAGCCACTGTGCACAAGTTGGAATTTCTGCTGCTTGAAGGTGCCAGTCATTTCCATGATTTCCTGTGAAAACACACAGACAATCATGAGTAAATTATCATATTTTTGTAACCTAAACTCTTGTGTATTATTTTTACATGTGGCATTGCCTATTCAAACGGGGAGTACCACTCAGTGTAAGAATTCATACTGTATTTATAACAATTGCTAAGGGCAGCCCTATCGGTATTTGTGAACAGAAATAAGAAGGCCATTAAAAGATGAACCAAGAGCTTGTGATGTTGTGTCGATGTACAGCCTGAAGCCTGCTCCATTGACAATGAAAGGGAGAATGACATAGTAGACACATAATATTTTGCTGAACTTTTAAAACCAAATATCCTTTCCCCCACTCACATTCACCACTGTCAGTGGCGCAAGCACATATTTGGCCACCAGGGGTCAGCACCGCCACAGTATTGTGGGAAAGCCCTCCTGTTGACTGTTGGGTGTGTTCACATGGACATAGTATTTCATAGCACAGCTCTTATCTATCAAGTCTTAACTGAGATTTAGCCCTTTATATGCATATTCATATCCTGCTAGCAAATAGGCTATCACAGATATCTCTGATGTAATAGTATTCCAAATATTACCAAGGAGAGTGATCTTATGCACACAGGGAATTACCAGTAAATGGGAAAAGCTGCATGCCTTCCTTTGCATCCCAGGTAATATCAGTAGATCTGTGGTATTTTTCTTGGGTCTCTCATAATCGGGATAAGAGCTAGTCTAGGTTATTGTAAATAGAATGTTTATAAAAAAAATAATAATCCACGAGTATCCTGAATATTAACTGGCTACTGAAGTACACACTACTGAAACACACTCACTGATCCATGTAGCACAACATCTCTCCAAATAATTAAACCTGAATATTGTTTCAATCCTTTATCAATACTTGCTAATTCCGTTTTTGAGTAAACATCATATCCTGTCTACAATAACCTGGATAAGGTCTTATCCCCTTTATGAGCGATGCAAGTAAGATACCTTGGATCTACGGTACTGCATTATATTTATCAAACCAAAACTTTAACTATCCTCAGATACTCTGCTTCCCTACCTGAAGCCTTATGAAGAGAGGACGAGCATAAGGCGGCAGATCTGACAGCACGTGCTCAAACAGTTTCTTTCCATTGAACGTATGGCCCGGCCGGACAATGATAGCAGCCATTCCGGCTCTCCCCTCATTTCCTGTGGAGACAGACAAGGGTTTCCCTATTAATCATGTCCTCCCTCTCCACCAGTTCCATCCCTCATTAGTGGGTAGTGGGAGCTTCATTATCGACATGTGACAAAGAGACTGCAGTTATAATTCAAAGCAGGGAACGAGGGACCACGATTGGGGGCTTGGCGTGGTCTAATTGCAAGCATTACATAAATCATTCATTTAAAAAACGGAATGATTATTCCACACAAATCCCTGCAGTACTGTAGGCCCTTTCAAGACCACTTTAACCATTTGGTTGCCAATTAGTGATGCGGTGCTATACAGTAATATACTTGCAGTGTATTTATTGCTACATGGAATAGTGTTTCATATGGTGCAACCGAAAATCTCCGTTTTGAACTCGGATCAATTCATTTTCAATTCAGTAAATACAGGAGGTACACTGTATATCCTTCATAATTAAAATATCAAAATAACTCATCCTAATCCAACCCACTAACACATAAATGAGATGGAATCTGCTGTCATTGGCAATTAAACAGACATGTCTTAATTATGTTGTATTCATTTAAAAAAAAAAAATGTTTTTCATTGATAGAATTGAAAATGAACTGACCCTGAATGTTCACTTAACAATCATTTGACACTCATTTGGTTATACATTTTTATTTACAGTCTGTCTGGAATAGAATGTCTGCTTCACACAGACACAAGACGCACACACACACACACACACACACACATAAACACACTACCTGGAATTTCCACACCATACACATTGGCCTCCTGGATAAAGTCCACCAGACCCAGTATCTCTGTCACCTCTGTCGTTGCCACATTTTCACCCTTCCACCTGAGAACGGTCAATAACATTGTTCACCATTATCTCTCCCTTTTAGACTGGAGTAACATTATCCTACCTTCAATATGCAGGATGGCTGTCTATCATAGCCCAATGTAGAACTTGTATTACTATGGTCAATATAGATCGTGTTATAAGATGGAGAAAATGCCTGTTCCACATGTTATCTCCCATATAAGAAGTGTCTGCTTTCATTGGACAACTGTCAAGTCATCAGCATATTGTTTCATTCCAAATTACCCTTAGGAAAAGTATCATGGTAGTATGATGGTAATTTCAGTTTTACCATGGTACCGGCCATTGTATAATTAATTTACCATGGTACCACTATGGTATGTTATGTACCACTTTTGTACTTAAATAATATCATGGTATTTCAATCATTTTTAGGTCAAGTGATGATACTTTTTTGGAAATACCAAGATCATTTTTTGTAAGGGTAAGATATCCAATTTGAAAAATGTACACACCTATTATGGAGTTGGGGCTGGTTAGAAACTTTAGTCATTTTAGTTATTAGCTACCTTGAGACTGTTGCTTAAACAAGGACACACTCATCGTCACATAGTCACATAGTGCGTAGTAGTGTGCACTGTCTGGTGATGGAGCTCCGTCTGTGTTCCAAAAATGAGAAATGTCCCATTCGACGCTACCTGAAGGTGTCTCCCACTCTGTCTTTGAAACAGATGAAGTCCTCCTCGTCCTCGGCCATCAGGTCCCCGGTGTTGAAGTAGGCGTCTCCCTTCACAAAGACGTTCCTCATCAGCTTTTTCTCTGTCAGCTGTTTGCTCCCGGCGTAGCCGAAGAACGGACTGGTGGCACTTATCTTAGACAGTAGAAGCCCTGTCTCTCCTGAGGACAGACACGGCAAGGGAAGCATTAAAACAGCTGTTGCAATTGTTCTTTTCCTTGTGAGTCAAAATCAATTGGTCTTTTTTTTTTTTTATATAACACTTGAAATGTGGAAGCTACTGAGCATGTTATGAGGGTATTAATAAGCATAGTTTTTATGCACTACTCTTTCATTATGAGCACTATGAGAACTCAATGAATTACTACATGTTATAATTGTTGCCAATTCTTAAATGATAAGAGTAATGTTTCATTTGGAAACCAAACAAATAGTTGGGTAGTTGTTCCAGTATCCACCTACAGTGATATGGCCATGCTAACATCATCTATGAAACCCACTCTCTGAGTTTCTGGGTGCAGCACCTTGACTCCACAGGAAGTCGAAGGCTCTGAGGGGAGGTTCTTACTTTCCTGAAATGTCACAGTGAATGCTCACCACCTGGCCAGCATGTCTATTTATATGCTGCACAACCCCGCTCCCTGCATCGTGATTCACTGAAAAAATCTGTTGGGTTTTCAACTGTCATGATATTGAAATGCCTCCTCCACACTGTTTTTGGCCTGCCATGAGACTCTTGATGTTAATACAAGAGTCTGAGTACTTTGCCAACATTACCATGTCATTTTATGAATGCGTATGCTTAAGAGGGGGGTCCAAGATGACCTAGCAAGCTAGACCTCCCTTAAGTTGTAATTCCAGCTACCATTTGACCCAGTGGGCATACGCTCTAAAGAGTGTTGTGACTGATTTGTTTGCAGATACTATCTGTTATATTAAGGAAACCTACTGGATACCCTCTGTCAGCTGCAACAAAGAAACTCATCAGCCTTTTTCACCTTTGCTTCAGTGAATGAGTCTGGTTAGGTCCAGGCTCGATCCAAGATGGAACCATCTGGAAAAGTGCTTACCCTTTTTCACTGGTTGACAGAAGCCGTGCTCGTCTTTTACAGGCTCATCTCTGATCATGTCGTACTTCACCAGATCATACTTGAAAAGGAGCTGCACAAGAGGTACAAACAGAAAGAAAACCTGATATACCAGTCATATTATCACCATAGCATCAATCAGTAGCAGGGAAATATGACCGTGATTAAAGTAAAAACAAAATCAACCCCTAAATCAACTTGAGACTTACAGTATATTATCATTTTGTTGTTTGTTGAGTCAGAACACGTCATTGGACATATTAAGTGCACCGCAGCGATTTGCACGGAATGGGTTTTTAAAAGTCAAAAGATTATTCTAGGAGTTTGTAGTTTGACCTCACCCTCTAATACAGTATTCATACAGCACTCCTCAATGGTTCCAACTGGGCTTATAATTGGGGGAGGGGGGTTGGAATCTTGGGATTTGCGATCATTTAATGAGACTGGGATATCCCCTGACTTGGCATAAAAAGATATGCACAAAAAATAGGATACATTCCACGCAGATTAATTTAATGTTAGCTTTGTTTGGTTTGGTTAGTGTCATGTGTACAACACATTAAAGGGGCAGTTCACTCAAAATAAAAATTTTAATCATATTTTCCCCCCTATCTGGAGTGCAATCTATCCATCCAGATAATAATGAATGGGGGTGTAGTTCGGTAGAAAATAGTTCCTACATGAAACTGCTCACAACAAGGCCTGTGGATTATCTTGAGTAATTAGGTCATGATTTCTGGAAAGAGACATTGCTTTTGAGTTTTTCAAATGTATTTTTTTGGTGCTTTGAGCACTGCAAATCGAGTGCCATTCAGCTCCATTGTATTGGAGTGACGGCAGATATCTCCAAAACCAGGCGAATCACACAAACGATCTGGATGGATAGATAGCACTCTGGGTAAGGGGGAAAATATGTTTTTATTTTGGGTGAACTGCCCCATTAAGTCTATTTTCCTATTTAGGTCAGCTTTTCCTTTGAGCCCTATTACAAGCTTCTGGATGAAAACACGATGGGAATATTTTGTTAAGTTGCAGTCAATATGTTTGTGTGTCCTCCCCTTGGAAGCACTGTCTGGCATCGTCCATACTCCCACCACACTGTGTGTTAAAACAGGGCCTGTTACACAAGTCCCATCTGCCAGGGGGAGTGAACTGGTATGCTAGTCAGAGAGAGATATTGCGCAAGGTGCTGTGGTAGCAAAATGTGAGGTGTATTTACATGGAACTGTTTACTCGACGTCATTACACATTTCATAGTAGGGGTGGCTTAAATCATTGCTTATAGTACCAGTATGCATATGAATAAATAAATAAATAGATATATAGAAATGGTGACAGAGTTACACCTGACTAGAGACAAACAACTTCTAGTTTTTAAGTTGTTGTCCTTAGGTGACCTATGGTTTTTAAGCTGCTGGCTGTTGAGTTTTTGTCCTTTCTCAACAAAAAAAAAAGTCAAATTTAACAAGGGCATTACCTGCTGCACTAATCAGTTTGTGTTTCTTAGAAGTACAAATCTGATTAATACAGTTTAAGACTTTTTCCTCATAATAAGCCAATGTGCATACAGATTCCTGGAACAGTGAACGTCTGTTTTTCAAGGAACATTAAACACCCACTCAATGAATACCTGGAATAGCAACGCACACACACACAAATATTCCAGTCATGACTGCAGTGTTCTCAGGGGTTCACAGACTGCATTGGGTTTCTTTGAGTGTTGAAATCTGCCACTCGCACAACTTCAGCACGATCTCCTCAGAACTCCTGTACAGTATAATATTAAAAAGCACATAGATTAACCTTCTAGCCTCAACGTTGCTTCAGACTCTCATGCTCCTTTTGGGCAGAAAAAACTTTCACTTTGGCAGCATTTAGTTCATTCATTTTCCAGAAGTTTTTTTTTTCTTTACCAGAAATGTTTTCAAGGCCTCGAGGGAAAGCTAGGGAGTAGGCTAGCCAGTCACACAAAGATCCCCTGTTAGCCTTGGGACAAACAGGAAATTGTGAGGCTGTACCTTCTGGTCTGGGAAAACCTTGTATCAGCCCTTATCTGCAGCACATTTGAATACACACACACAAGAATAGGTGTGTTGGGAGACAAAGGCTCAGAAACTGAATCCCCTTCGAGGCGTGTTCAAAGATTTCTTTTTTATCTGCAGCACTGAATTGATCACTACCGAAAACTCAGGTTGTCCAACAAGTTTTCATGCCACTGTTTTTAGTTTTGGAGAAATTGGCAGCAGCTTCCAGATTCCTGTTAGAAATGTCTTGGGCTGCCCCCTGTTTGTTGATTAATCGGTCGGTTTGGTATTTAGTCGACCAAGACTTTCTTGGTCGATTAGTTGATGTTTTTATGCTTTTTTCCACCATGCTGAATGAGTTATTTTCTGAAAAATAGCGAGCACATCTCTGGTAAGCACTAGACTTAAAGAGGTCCCTCTACATGATTGCATGTGGGAAACACAATTTCACAGATTGGTAAGATTAAATCAACTAATCGACTGGTCGACAATGTCCTATGTCTATTAGTCGACTAAGAATTTCTTTAGTCAAGGACAGCCCTAGAAACACCAGTGCAAATCAATGGGGGTACAAAACCAATTCTTGTGAAAAATGCGTGGCACATTCTTCCAGACTGGTCCATTACTTATGGTTCGTCTTACTGTCACTTATGGAGCTAAACAGAAAGGCTTGTATTTGTTTGTGTGCTAGTGTGTGTGTGTGTGTGTGTGTGTGTGTGTGTGTGTGTGTGTGTGTGTGTGCGGGGGTGTGTGTGTGTGTATT
>OMKL01086728.1:0-12252 GCA_900302295.1 Parasudis fraserbrunneri | reverse complement strand
AGCATTCCATGGAGACCAATAGGCACTGCTTGCTGCAAGCTAACAAGCGAGCTTGTGTCTCGTCGTACCCATTGGTTTCAGTGAGGAATGCCAAGGAGCTGCTGTTCTATTTTAGTTTATCTGAAGGACAAATGTAGAATCTTGTTTTCTGCAGTGTAACAAGTGCCTTGTAAAGAAAAACAGATTTGAATTCAAAATGGCAAGGCATTCCTGTTAAGCTACTTTATATCCTGTGTGCCTTACGTATGGCATTGAAGAGTGTGGTGAGATTAAAGTCTGCCCCCTACAGTACGTGACTAGACATATGAAGTGCAGGGAAGGACTGGCATCTTAACACAGGAGTGATAGTGTAGGTCCTCAATGACTTTTCAGTGCTGTCGTAATATGCTCTGAACAAAGCCAAGATTTGTCAAGGAGAAATGTGTTTTATTTTATGCTATTTTATTTTCACCCATTTTTATTATCTTACTCTCCAGACAAGCCTCATTCAACTGTTTATTTACAAGCCATCATTAAAATCCTAATCTGGAACTTAAAGCACTTAAAGTATTAAAATAACACGGAAAATTAAATGGTCTTGTAATTCAGTGTAAGTCCTTACCACCAATTTTGACAATTTTCTACAAGTGTGGTCTGATAACTCAATGCTGTTGGGCATATTTTAATGAAACACATCATTTTGGAGCTCAGCGACAGTAGTGGTGTAGTGGCACTGCGGATGAAGACACGGGCATACTTCTGAGGTTAGTTGGCAGGGCAAAGATAACCTGGCTGGATATAACCTAACCACAAACCAACTGACTCCTTCAGCGAAAAGAGGCATGACAAGTTGTGGTGTCTTTAACGCAGATGGTGTCCGGGTAGTGTAGCTGATTTCGAGCACCCTGTTTTTGATTAAAACAATAGGAAGTTCTTTCTGTCTGTGCATCCATCCTCCATTCAGCGAGCTGATGGTTTGATTGAAGTATTTTATGTATAAAAAGCTCCACAAATAATATGATGAACAAACTAATTCACTTTTTTTTTTTTTTTTTCTATTCTTCTGTGCAGGGCCACCCGGAATCGGTTCTCAGGGCCCGCCTGGCCTCCCGGGGCCACACGGACCCAGCGGGCGATGTGACCCCAGTGACTGTGTCCATCCGTCCTTTCAACCCCGGAGGAACGGTTAGCGTGGACAGACTGAGTGCATCCATCCATCCAGCTCCATGTTGACTACCACAGTACCAGCCACGGTGGGCCCAGGCATGGGGCAGGAAAAGACGGCCTATATCTGACAGCGTTAGGGGTTCAGGGGGGGGGAAATGTCCATGCAGTATAATATCACCATACTTCCACCTGATGATATTGTATCAATACACATGATGACATATGATCGTATACATTTCAAAGCTTTATGTTGAAACAATTTGTGACGCTCTGTCAAATGATGTACCTGAAAGAGAAAAAAAGGTTATTGAAAGATTACTTGAAAGTCTGAATTTCAACTGTTAATGGATTCATGGCTTTTTACTAGTACGTGTAATTGGCACCTTTCACACGCCATTGACCTAATGGGGAATACTGATTCACATATTTACTGGGCTCAAAGGAAAGTCAAGAGTGTTGGAACACTATCAGGCAGATTTTCAAAAGAACACAAACGTAGCATTAAACTGCGCCCCTATCTACGCTAAGCTATCCACTGTGCGCACTGTGGCCAGCCAATGCCGGGGGGAACCACTTTCAAAGGCCGCTGGCTTTTCTGCCACCTGTGTGCACTATGAGAATATGAGGCGGCACTTAAAATAGAAGATTCTCTTGTAATTTCTTTTTAACAGTTGACTGCGACAGGTTAAGAGCTGAAAACTTCACAAACAGAATCGATCAACATTTTTGACATGCATACGAAACCTACCGTAATAAAGTAAGGGCATACTAACGGACATGAAGCCTAGCCTTCAGCCTATGTCCTGTGTTGATGAACATTTCTGGAAATATTGTTGAAAGTCTCACCCAATGAAATACAATTGAATATTTAGTTGAGTTGACATTGTTGCTGTTGTATGACGCACACATTCAAATCTATAGTAATGGGCGCAAGCCAAGACGAATGGCGTGTCACAACGTGTTCGCAGTTTAGCGCAAATTTATGCACCAGAGAGGGTGTACCTGTCCGTTTACACCCACGTTACACTCTACATCCTTTTGAAAATTGACCTGAATACGTCGCCGTATCTACAGCAACAGCATCTTAAGGTATCACAGAACCAGTACTGTCATAACGTGGTATCATCTTAAGCTATCGCGATATCGTCATATTGTGGTTGAAGTATTGTGATAATATCATTTGGGGAAGTCTCTGTTGACGCCTAACCCCCAAAGCACCATCTTAAGCTCTGCTTCATGGGAATGACTCAATAACTGCCTTTTTCTTCATGTTCATATTATGGTACAGCGGCAGTTAGATGAAATTGCAGTTTTCACTGATGGCTGTTGGATTTGTTTTTAATGCAATATAAATCTCTTTGTTTTCATTATATTATCATTTTTCTTTTTCTTTTTTTTTTTTTGCTGTGCTGTACTTATAAATTATTTTCTTGTTTTCTCATCGCCTACTGTGACCCTAATGCATTCCATATTGACTCTCATTAAGTCTCATGGAGACCATGAAATGATGTTTGTTGTTTCCTCTGTCTGAAAATGTTCTCAATGATTTGATGCCTTGTTATGGGCATGGCTATGCACATGTCTAGTTTTGTTCAGCTGTTGAGATATGTCATAGCCTTAGCAAAAAGTCAATCTGAGGTGTGCGTGTGTGTGTGTGTGTGTGTGTGTGTGTGTCAGTGAGTGAGTGAGCAAGTATAATTCGTCTTTTGTTTGTATGCATGTGAGAGAGAATAATATTATTTTTAAACTGTTTATGCAAACCAAAGTGCAGGAGCAGTGTCTAATACAAAAAAAAATCTATTTATTTTACGCGGCTTCTCGTAGAATGTATTAGAATTGTAGTTCAATTACTTGCAGTACATGTAGCATGAATACCCTGTAATATTATTGTTCCTAGAGTTTGGATTATAAGAGTTTAGGATTACTAACAATTTCTTTTTTTTTTCAAATCAGTCGGATGCTTTTTTTTTTTTTTTTTATTGTGCATGATAATCAGTTTTAAAAGGAATTAGTGGTGTCATCAGTGATAAAAAAAAAAAAAAAAGATTTTGCCCTTACTATGCATGGGTGCTGGAGTGTTCTGTCACACTTGAGGTGAATAGGTGAGGTCACCCCACAGCTTCTGTAAAACATACCAAAACAACCCAAATTGCTTGATACTTGTGAAACACCCTGTCATTGTTACTATCCATGAAAATAACGAAGACAAAACAATAGGCTACATAAAGAACAGAATGTAGTTAATACTGATAATAATATTAATAATAATTAAAATGTTGTGTGTCACTGCTGCTGCTTCATGATGACCTTGTAAATTCAGTTTTGGTCATTTTCATGTTTTTGTTTGAAATAACTTGGTTTACATGGTCTTCTACTGCCTGAGAAAGGTCAGTGGCCCTATGGTTTATGAAACTCACTCAAAAATCACTGTTCAATAAAAAAGAAACAAGAAAAATAGACAGCTGTTAGGTCATGGGTGTAAACACATAACCAGTCTAAATAAAGGGACCATCCAAAGAAGATTGGTCCATGGCACTCCCTTTCTCATTGAGAATATTAAAAGCCTTGGTTCTGGAATGGCAAGGAAAAGAATAAAAACATGTTACCACAAATTAACATAGTTCCATGTTTTTATCCTTTATCCTTCTCGTATAAAGGCCTGTTATATTGTTAAAGCGGTACTCTGCCTTCACAAAAATAACACGGTCTTCTTGAGTTACTACAACACAATGTTTTGACAACATACAGTAATTGTCATTTGCTTGCGGTGCACTGCCCCTCCCTCTGAAAGCTACAGAAAGGGCAAAGCGAAACATTAGCTAGCTAGTTTACCTAGCTTGATTAGCTGAACTACTTACACAATGAGAGTGGGCATTTCTGCATCACTGGAAGATTATTTTGTACTCCTCAATTCTCTACATTTTATAAAAGCATATCCAAAGTTTATCTTGTGTCTTGATTTGCCATGCATTCGTTGCTTCTCTGCACTCTTGACCTTTCACATTTTCGCTCTGGTCGTGCTGCGTGGCCAGTTTTAGAAGTAGCCGAATGCCATTTTAAAACCTTCGACCATACCTCTTTGGATGGTCCCTTTATTGTACTGGTTATGTCTTTACATAGTATCCAGTTGGTCTGATCCAAAGCATATGACTACCTACAGCATGTGATACCTACATCCAAAGAGCGTCTGTCCATTTTACACTGAAGACCCACTGCAGTGCTCCATTTCTGTTGTGTTTTAAATACACAGTTCTTAATCTGAAATTAAGGACTTTTCTTCTTTTTTTCCTCAAATTTCTGAAAGGTAGACACTGGGGATGCAAAACTTTCATTTAACAGTAGCGGTATGCTTTATGATTGAAGGGGGGTATGATCTCACATTTGCGTTAGGTCCTTTAAACTTAGTTTTGGTTTCTGAGGAAGTTGAATAAGTGGTTGCATTTTTCCTTTTCTCTCGTGTCATAGGGCTTGTAATGGAACCTGACATTCTAATTACAAATGTGTGTTGTCTTTGTAATGATGCATAAGGTTCTCTTTTGCATTTTCAAGTTATGCATTGGGGCCGACATTGGAGATTTATGTCATCCTATTGGAGACAATGAGTGTGTTTACATGCATAAAGTATTCTGCATAGTACCTCATATCGATAAGCTGTTTATATGCATTTCCATATCCTGATCAATATCCTTGTAATATGGATCAACAGAGCATTTACAAACTTCCATGGACACTAGGCTAACTCAGACCATGAAAAATGTTCATGAATTGGATAACGTTTATACATGCCTCAGTATCTTACAGTAGGTCAGTGGTTCCCAAACTGGGGCTCTAGGGATGATGGTCGTCGGTTGGTTCACCACTTTGGTCCTAGCTAAAACTTTAGCGAGATATTTTGAAAAGTAATGGCCGGATTGGCATGAAATGTCCTATGCATATTCAAGAAACCTATTGATTTCGGTGACACCATGACCTTTCCTCTAACACCATCATAAGGTCAAACTTTCAATAATTTAATGAGATATATCTCAAAAAGTAATGGCTGGATTATCATGACATTTGCTGTGAACATTCATGATTCCTAGAGGAAGAACCCTATCGATTTTGGTTACCCCATGACCTCTCCTCGAGGGCCACCATCAGGCCAAACTTTAAATCTTCAAACAAGTGTATCATCTGACTCATTAGACATATAGTCACAAAATGTGCGGTGAACATTCAAGACCCAGAGAGGAAGAAACCTATCAGACCAAATTTTCCATTGAACATATCTCCTGACCTGTTAGTCCAACAGTCACAGAATTTCATGTGAACATTCATGACCCCATGGGGAAATAAGGCTTTGTGAGGAGAGGCAAGAACGCCAGGGCTTTAAAGATGGCAATGTCGGTCACTCTGCCAGTTGTTCACCCGACTGGTCGTTTGCTCGGTCAGTTGGTTCAACCACTTTGTTCTGGTTGGGTATAGGAGCAGCATGGCCTCTAGGGGCCGCTAGCAGGGCTTTTAGACTCTCTTGTTCGTGTCAGGGACCCCCAAATAGATCCACATTAGGCCACGGACCCCTACTTGGCAAGATCTTCACCTGGAGACCCCCATGTTAGAAGTTTTTTGTTATTATAATTTCTAGTTCTGAAATAATAGTGAACTTAAATTATTCCTTGTTTTGTTGGGGACCTCTGGAAGCCCCTCTAAGACCCCTGGCTCTCCCTGGATCCCACTTTAGGAACTAACTGACCTAGGTAATAATGTTATATCCCAGCTTTCTTATTTTGGTTTCTCCTTATCAAGATATGAGCTCATACAGGTCCTTGTAAACAGGATATGGCATTTACACGTGCCAAGAAAATGGGATCCTTGAGTGTTCCAGAATAATATCTGAATATGAATGTGCATGTAAACGCACTCTGGGATATGTAAGTCTTCTTCAGGTGCCACATCAGCTTTTTATTGTTTACATAGTGTTGTGTATGATGATTCCTAAACTGGGTTTATGTGTATATTTTTGTTTTTCGACCACGCAAGGATATCGGACTACTACACTACAACTTTTTACTTCAGAAATGTATTTTATTTTTTGTATTTTCTTTGGTGGAGAAAATTCTACTCACAAAATGTACTTGAACCTCTTGTTTGTTCCTTCTACAATACTGTCCTCAACTTATACTGCTACTCTGATACTAGTACTTTTTCTACTCATTCACCAGCACGGTGCATCACTGTATACGTTATATACTGTATATGGTTAGTGTTGTTGTTTTTTTCTTTTCTTTTCTTTTTTTGTGTGTCTTAAAACTGGATTTTGAATTATTTATTTGTTATACAGTATCTCTCATTTCAGAGTCGGTTTGGTTTTCTATGCACATCCCAGAGGATTCTGAGATAATGGGCCTTTCATCAAGCCATAGCTTTTACCGTGTACAGCTTTCTAAAGCATATACAGTTAGCTTGTGCAGAAACCCATCTATTTAATCTCATGAAAATACTGTAGACATCCATTACACAGAGACAAACAGACATCCGTTACTTCTGTTAAATCCATTAGGACTGGTGGAGGTCCTATGTATTTTAGAAGAATACATTTACAACACTTAGGGACTCCAATCACGCCTGAACTACTTCAAGATGAAAAGACAATATTTTTTGTCTGGGTTTAAACCAGTTCTCCATCGGAAGAATCAAGGCCTTGTTTCTTTAATCAACCGATAACCCTAAACTTTAAAAACGATAAAGTTATAACCATTATATTGTTCAATGATACATGTACTCTATTTGTAAAATGAATTCTTCAGATGAATTACCTTTTTTTCTTTTTGGTATGAGTGATGTTTACAAATCTCATTAGGGCCTATCTACTGTACTGAATGCTCAAATGTTGTGTGTTCTATAATTATCCATTCATTATTAACAGTATGGTTTATGTGCCTCCAGATGCTGTGTAGCATTGCTCCATATGATTAGGATTGATTACACAGCAACAACTTCCAAAACGGAAGTTCATCGACAGTAACATCCTCAGAATGTCTAGTCGGCCTACATATACCAAGGACCCGGATGGTACTATTCATACGACTCAGTTATACAACACTGTGTTCCGAGCTTTTTGACTTAAAGGCTTTAAATGTCAGAGAGATGCCATTATTTTCTTCTCTGTTCTGCTGTGATTAAAGTTTGAAAAGTTCTGCGGCTGTATCTGAAATTTATTCGTGACGTTAACAATAGAACTCGCTGCATTTTGGCCTTTTAAGATATTTTCTCAAGCAGGCTCATTTTTTCATCACATCAATGAGAGCCAGTTGTGCATCTCTTATAACTTGCCTCTTTCTATTCACTTTCAAACAAATTATTGTTTGACTTTTTCACTGGTTTATGCCAGGATGGTTGTTATATTATGTTAAATGATTCTGATAACGTTATAAGAGGGCAGAAATACAGAGGAATATTATGTGCCAATATAGGAGGCTACACCGGCTTACTTCATTTGTGAGTTTAAAGAGCCCCCTGCTGGATTTGCTGATGTCTTGGGATAGTCAGAAGGTTTCTGCTTTTATTGGCATCCATCTGTCCATCAGATTACTGTTTGTATTCAGCTCAGTGAGTCCTGTTTTCCAAGGCACAGGTTGGTGGCTCCTTGCTATTATTACCCCAGACACTGGACCTTTTAAATCTGACCTTTTAAATCATTTGAATGAGGTGGAATATAGCAAACAATTAATATGAACTGAGCTCTTTTGTCTTTCACCTTCTCTTGTTCTGACAGGAACAACTATCTCAGTATGTCAAACCAGATTGCGAATAGATGTTGACCTGTGCCGTTTTGCGTCCTCAAGTGCATTAAACCAAATGATCAGCAGGAAGGAAAAGAATGGCGGTTAATGTCACGTTGCCTCTGCTGCCCTTTTGTGGTAGCCATTTTACATCCCTCTTACTCCTGGTTCAATTGGGACACAAAATGGCACAAAGTGACTGCAAACCATAGTGCGCTCTCAAGCTGTGGGTTCACATCATGTTGAAGTTCCTAGTATCCATTTGCAAGTGTCAGTTTTCTGATAACGTTGTCATGTAACAACAATGGTCCTTTGACAATCAACCCATCTGTTTCTAGGGAAGGTCATTCTTTGTTGTCTGCACCAAGGTTGTTGTTCCTTTTGTATCAGGAAAAGCAATGATGATGTAGATTCAATCTCCTCTTCTTTCACGCTTGCATCCTTTATTCATTATGGTAATTCACACCATTCAACTTCACAGCTGCTTGATAGAATCTAATCTGCGCTCAAGTGTTCCTTGTGAAAAAGCTACGGTGTACAATGCGATGAGGAGATTGCACATGCCTCAGTATGGGTCCCCCTCTCATGGAAATTAAGCAGCGACATGCCTGTCGGCAACTTTCTGTCTTCCACTTGTTTGATTCCCATGTAGCTAATTTTGTTTTTCATGGCATTTTACTACTCACATATGTTTGAAAGTGTTTGTTTTCGTTCAATATCTACCTCAGTTGAATCTTGGGTTACCACAAGTCAACGACCACATCTGCATACATACAGACACATATCATAACACTTAAATCCTGCCACTTCACTAGCTTCCACTTCTACTCCACTCCACAGAAAAGCAAGTAGGCCTAGTGGAAACACCACATCTCTGCATAAGCGGTGTAGATGGTATCGATATCAATTATCCTGTTGAATTGTTTGTCCATGTAGTAGAAAAACGATCTCATCTGAAGTTGTACTATGTGGTTACCAGATATCTGGGGTTATATTTTACAACACTTTCTTTACATCCTTTACAGTTTACACTCTGATTAATGATGCCTGCCTTAACTGTGTGCAATAAATATGATCCCATGTTTATTACTGGCAATTGGTATTTGGTATTTCCAGCACCAGTATATTTTATTACAACTTTTTGCAAATATGTAGAGAGCTCAAAATGATGTGGGTGATTTATTTATTTTAATGCTGCAATTCTGTGCATGGCCAATTTCTGTCATTGTTCCACACGTGCATCACGTGAAACATTGTTTTCACTATAAGATTGTATATTAACTTAATAAACTGTTTTAAGAATCTCCATTACCATGTGAACTATTCATGCAAGGTTATTTAATCAAGTATGGCTTGTAATGCTGGTCCTGCTATTACAGCAGTGATTATTTGCATTGCAGTTTTGTCTCCTGAGAGTGGAATAAAGAAGGAAAAATCCAAAGTTTTACAGGAAGCGTAATTTGAAATAATTGAATAAATAGTTTGTTTGAATCAACTTTTGACATTTTTGGCTTTATTTTGAGTGAACACTGTAGAAAAACAATTGAACTTCAATTTTGCGCTTCTTCTCATATCTTTACAAATTATATTATCACCCTCAAATGATACCACCACACAGAATAAATAATAAAAACACTAGATTTCTGGAGGTAATGATTCTGAGCAAACATAACTTTGCCCCATTTACTACATATATGTTACGCAAAACTGAACCCAGCTAGTTCTCTCACTGTACAATGAGACAAACATCTCACATTTGTTAAGGTTGTTTTGTAGGAAATATAATTAACCACATTTCAATAACAATTTACAGAGATTTACAGCATACATTGAAGTCTGTTTGACTCAAAAAAACGTTTTGTGTCAAATTTTCATCCTCTCCTTTTTATTATTTTTGGATGGCAGAGCTCGGTACTTCTGTAGAAACGCGCTGTCTCGGCTTTCAGCAGGTTTTAGCTTTGGTACACAGTACGATACATGCGGCACAAAAAAAAAAAAAAAACGAAATAAAAAGGCACTTTGGAAAAGAAGCTCCTGATTCAGATTTGCTCTGGGGCACCATTGTGATTTTTCCTATGAGAAACTGGTGGGAGAGCTTTTTATTGAACATTAAGACTATTGGCGGAGCAGGGGGAGGAAAAGGGAAGCAAAATGCAGTCGGGTTGAGAGTTGACACAAACAACAAACATCACTGCTCATTTCATGTCTTAGAAAATGTGAGTGCCCATATTTTCTGAAAGGTAACAGAACATCTGTCAGGTATAAAAAGAAAGGGAAAAAAACAACAGCTACACACCAGAATAAGATGGATTTTGCAGCACAAAAAAAAAAAACATAATTTTTTAGTAGTTGTGTTTTCTTCCAATTTGAAGTGGAGGACTCCTTCGGATGGAGATCGTGTTGGCTAGCACAAAACATTCTCACTCAAGACTTTCTGCGGCATTAGAACGGATCGAACGCACCGGAGGGGCCACGGCCGATTTGAGGAGAAACCATGAGAATGTTCTGTGCTCCGAGGAAGGGAGCTGTCCGTCCTGTCAGTCTCTCTGAATGTCTCTGTCTCTGTGTCTCCGGCCCCTCTCTCCCAGAGTGGCTCTCTTAGTTCCCTGGGGGCCCCTTCAGTGAAGAGTCCTTCAGGGACTGGTGGGCGGCCCCGGCCTGGAGGTTGCAGGCCGAGGGGTCACAGTAGCCATTGGGACCAGCTGAACCAGGAGGCCCGGGTACGCCCGACTGTCCAGGAAGACCAGGGGGTCCCCGCTCACCGTCCCGCCCGTCCTGACCATAACCGGGCTTCCCATGCTCGCCTGGGAACACATACAATCTTCATTAGATACTATCAATACTATTAAGAGACTTATAATATACTTAGAATACTATTTATTCCATCTAGTTGGTCAATCTTGTTGGTGTCATGAAATGGTTGTCTTTCTGGGACAGGTACCGGCAAGCAATGGTACTGCCATCTTCAGTAGCCACTGCTAATGATAATACTAACACCTTATTTCATTAAAGCTACAATCTGCATTTTATTTGACCATCTACATTTTGAGCATAACCATATATTTTTTTTAACAGTTTGACTTGTTAGATGGATAATACACATTTGAGAACTTTGTAAGCCTGTCACAACTCAAAATAAACGTCTATTTAACTCCAGTGTTTACAGACATTACATGTAAACACACCTTACAGCCTCAAAAGTCATGTGAAACTCATGTTTAGCTAGTACATGAGCTAAACAGTCAGTCAGTTCCTTTATCAAAGGCTCAAATAATCCATTTCCGAGTGAAAAAACAAACAATGTACTCCCCAATAAAAAAAAAGGGAACATAGCCAGTAGTGGGCTAACTTCCATCATGGATTGGACCTTTAAATTAATACTATACAACACATTTTTACAAAAGGAAACTGTAGTAACTGTGTTAGTGATGTAGAGAAAAATTTGTTTCCATGCTGAATGAGTTATTTCCTGAAAAATTATTAGCACATCTCTGGTCTTCCTGCGTTATTGCACGTGGAAAATTTTACAGATTTGTCCATGAGATCAACTAATCCATTAGTTGACAAATCCTATGACAATTAGTCGACTACCAATTTGCTCAGTCAAGGACAGCCCTAACATCTACTTTTATACCAACCATACCTCTGGTGGGACACAAGATCATCTTTGAAGTCATTTTTTCTCAGTTTAACTACTCATGCAGTTGCCGCTGTTTGCTTTCGAAGGGCACTATAGTAAACAGCCTATATTTATGTCAGCAAACCAAGCCGAGGGGCCACTCAGCAACATGGCAGGGACTGCAAGGGGTCCCCTTGCCTGGGAGTTTGAAAAACACTGATCTAGCAGATTTGCAGACAACAGATTCACAGCAGTGAATGTTAGCTACTCACCAGGTAGGCCAGGAGGTCCTGGCTGGCCCTTGGGCCCTCGCATTGTGGGGCCCCTGTCACCTCTGTCGCCCATTTCACCTGCGAGACAAACACACACACAATTCATAAATATGCAATGATGACAGATGTCGACGAACGGCAAACAAAGCCATCTGGAGTCGTCAGTTTTGAGTTAATCTGTCATCCAGTGGGTTTGCCGTCTGTTCACTTTTAATTTGGTCACGTCAACATGAAAAACAGAAATTGCCGCTGGTAATGACAGAGGATTCATTCTCAATTCGAGAATCTCAATATCATCGAAAGTGAGTGCATCCCAATCACGCTGTGTCATCCACCTGTTGTTTCAACTCTTCCATATCAGGAACCATCAGAATAATGAGAGCCGACAGTCTCCAACAACATCATCCTCACCTTTAGGTCCCTTGAGTCCCAAAATTCCAGGTGGCCCTTTGAG
>OMKL01086724.1:1498-12304 GCA_900302295.1 Parasudis fraserbrunneri | reverse complement strand
GTTCACGAGTTCACAAGCTAGTGTAACCAGTTTTAATTCTGCGTTGTGTTTAATGAAGGACACCAAACTTGCTTCTCATTCTTTGCGGATTTATTGTCTTTCCTGGATAGCAAGACAAGAAGACACTGGTCAGTCATGTGGGTAGGCTCAACACACACACCCAGACACCGCTCACACGGGCGCATTCCTCATGTACTGATACCGCTCTAACACGAAGTAGGAAATCAATAAAATAAAATACAATAAAATTAAATGGCAATCAACAACATTATGTACCTGGATAGCAAGACAAGGAGACACTGGTCAGTCATGTGGGTAGGCTCAACACACACACCCAGACACCGCTCACTACAGAAGGATTAGGAATGATTAGCACACTAGTATGATAGCTAGCTCTATGCATTTTCGACACAATCTAACTAGATTAGCACTTTAAAACATGTACCATACGGTCGCTACATTCTGTAGTTTAATTTCAACATGCTTACATTAGTAATGCAACTTAATAGTGAGAGTTTAACATTTATGAAACACGTGTTCTTAACTCTGGGTGTATATGAACCTACCACGGGCGCATTCCTCATGTACTGATACCGCTCTAACACGGACTCTGGCGTTTACGCCAAGAGGAAACGCCCACCAGCCAATAGGAATCCATAAAAACAAGGAAAAGCTATTCCATTGGTTAATAACTACCATGGCAAGTGGAATCACAAATAAACTCTGTTACACAAACATAGGTCTGCAAAAAATATGTACATACACATGAATATACACATATAGTGCATAGGCTACATATACACAAATATAATAAACACATCCACACACACATAAAAAAAACAATTACATTTCTCTATGAGTAGGCCCTTTAGAGAGGTTTTGAAAAGATGTACAGAAACTAGGGATTCCAATTTCAATATTTGCTGTTGGTCATTCCAAGATTGGGGATCATAAAAGCTAAATGCTGTTCTCCCTAACACTGAAGAAGCAAATGGGACCTCTAGAACAAGGCTATCATGGGACCGTGTCCTGTAACCTCCAACACTCAATTTTAGTAGACCAGAGATACAAGTCTTCAGTTTATGGAGGAGGGCCTTATAAACACATAGGAGCCAATGTTCCATCCTTCTATTTGCCAGTGACAGCCACCCCATACACTGATACAAGGTGCAATGGTGTGTCTGATAGTTATCACTGGTGACAAAACATATTGCACTATGATAAACAGCATCCAATGATTTCAATGCAGTTGATGACAGCATGCATATATATATATAATCTCCATAATCAAGAATGAGTAAGATAGTCGCTTGGACAATTAGTTTTCTACTTTCATGGGAGAGACAGGCCTTGTTCCTATACAGGAAGCGAAGTCTGATACTTAAGACCCAAACACACTGAAAGCGATAATTGACACAACTCATTTGATGCTTCTATGGTGCACTGCAGGCATGTATGTTGTTATTATTGTAATTTTCAATAAATACATTTAAAAAAGAAGAAAAAAATATGTGTTTTAAACTTAGGCCAGAGGACACGCGCTGCTGTGGACCAGACTTTTTTTCTTTTTTTTTGCCCCGTGGCTTTCCATACATAAATGGTGTGTGCCCTGCCCACTATATACTCCAGGAGGCGCCGGATACTTACTTATCAATATCAACCCACTCTGTAAATTTAGGAATGTGATTTTTTTGTATGTAGCTATGTAGTCTGTGTAGCTTCTGTGATCTGTATAACTTGCGGGTTTTTTTCCTGTAGTGTTACTCTGAAGTGCATTTGTGCTGAGTTTTTTTCTCATCAGATTACAGGTTTGCAAACACCACTCTGTTCACGCTCGTGATACTGGGGAACCCTCGACGTAGACGTGGTCAACTTGTATCAGTTGGCGTGTCCCGACCTGGAACGACGGGAGTGCAGTCCTATGATTTGTCTTTCTGCACAGGCTTTTTCCTAACGAACAATTAAACGTTAGCTAGCCAACTATAATTTATTGACACAGATTTACGCCTTCGGAGGAAGTTCAACACAGGCTCCAGGATGTCTGTAGCGGGCTTGAAGAAACAGTTTTATAAAGCCAGTCAGGTTAGCAAAAACTTTCCTTCCTCAACTCAGCTAACGTTACTAGCCAGCTAACCTAACGTTAGCGACATTAGCGAGCTAACGTTAGCAGTTGGCTAGCCAGTTACTCTGGCTTACGAATTCTATTTTGATGTAACTTTGAGATTCAAACATAATGTCAACGTAGCTTGTTAACGTTGCCAATGATTTGTATACTCATTACGTTACTTTGCATAAGTAACATTAAATTTCAGATGACTAACGTTGACGTTGCCATAACTGTCTGTAGTCAACAATCTCAGTAACGTTAGATTGCCAGCTGTCCGAGACATTTGTTAAACGTTAGTGTTAGATGGCCTTAGCCAAAACTTGGTAGCATTGAGTTAGATGCGCTTGTCTCTAGTTCGTTAACGTTAGCTAGTTAACTTTAACTGGTTTTCAAATCTTCACAACATTAGGCCTAGCGTTAAGTGCCACTCAGCAGTAGAATTGTTTACTAGCTGAATAACCCAGCTAGGTGACCAAGCTAGCCGCAAGTCTTGAAACGTTGGTCAGAATCAGATTCAGTGACAGTGTACCTGCTTGTAACGTTATAATTATTTGTATCGTTAGTTAGCTAAGTGACAGTAACAGAGTCTTGGAAATGGTACAATGCGCAGTGTTTGTTACTTTTCTGTTAAGACATTACACAGCTGTGCAAATCCCTCTTCAGTTAACCTAGCGTAGGTGAAAGGCTAGTATCACCAACTAACGCTAGGTTAACTACACAGCCTCAGGTTACACATTTTGGCTGTCTACCTTTTGGGTGTGTACGTGTCTCAGTAATAAATCAGAGTTTTTACGAACAGTTTTAGACAATGCTAAATGTGTTAACACAACTCGTGAAAATATGTTCGTAATTTCCTTTTCAACCTCTGTCTTCGACGTAGGAATAGCTGAAGGGTTAATGACCCAATTACCCACATCCTGGATGTGCTGGTTTTGTGTGTGTGTGTGTGTGGTTTTTTTTTCTTTTTTAGTGATAGTTTTTAGCGCACCTAAATTCAATCTCAAATCTGGAGCTCTGCATACTTAACCTCAAAGTCAGAGAAAATGTTGAGATTGTAACAGACTTTGAAAAATACCAACCATGGCACTATAATTGTACATTATCAATAATAGCCTTGCAAATAGAGAAATGTGTAGGACTCGGTGAATGTTTCTCTCAGTTTTCTTCTGCTCTTGGTCATGGGGGTAGATGATTAAAAGAGGCTTTTGAGTCTCATTCTTCCTGTCCCTGCTGATCTCAGCAGGAAAGACATTTGGTTACTGCCCCGGCTTCCTGTCAGGAACGGGCTCAGATCTCTGTTGGTTAGTGAGATAA
Source organism: Parasudis fraserbrunneri (assembly GCA_900302295.1). Classification (NCBI taxonomy): domain Eukaryota; kingdom Metazoa; phylum Chordata; class Actinopteri; order Aulopiformes; family Chlorophthalmidae; genus Parasudis; species Parasudis fraserbrunneri. Next base: position 8,883 of record OMKL01086724.1, on the reverse strand, counting down.
AAACAAGAAGCTGTCATTCAAGGGAAAGTCAACAATATGTGTAGGAAGTGTGTGGAAAAATGTAAGTGGGTTTGTGTGTAAGAGAAGGAGGGCATACCAGTGAGAGAGCGAGTTAATGAGAATGTCAAAGGAGAAGGACAGACAGAGGGAATGCTTTCCCCTAATTGGACTGCAATGCAGTTGCTGTACTTGCCAGGACTCCATGAGAGTCAATAGCACTTGACACACACAAGAAATATGATGTCCCTCCTTCTGCAAAGACAAATCTGTTCGGACACAGACTAGGCTCCTTATTGAGCACATGCTTGCACTGGTGTGGAGTTTGTCATGACAGTGAGTGCATGAGAGTATATGCTAGGTTAGCCAAATTACAGGAATTAGTTTCATATGTCCTCCTGCAGTTCATTGCTTAGATTTGCTACTCTAGAGGAATGCAGGAAGTTGGCTGTAGAGGGTGGATATCTGTGTTCTGTACCCCACACACCCATATTTTCCTCTCTTACGGTCCCTTCTCCCCCTTTCTTTTTTATCTGAATTCCTTTCACTATTATTCTTAAACACCTACTATGGATGTTTTCTGACATAAGGTGTAGGCTGTACCCCAACAGGCACACTTTCTCAGAACCACACAGATATGCTTTAGATATGCGAGAGGAAATGAATGTTCGCACTGACTGGAGGCTACAACAGTGTGTCTGATCCTATGACCCTCACTCAGTCAGAGGGAACAGTCGTCAACACAGGGATCATATGTAGCTCTAAAGGTTAATGTAACATTTACTGAACCAGGGCCTCTGCTACCAGCTGTTGTAGCCTAGATGTGAAAAAGTAAGATAAGAGTATTTTTTGTTTATACCTAGGCCTATAATCCTTATCTGTTGATAAGGCTAATTTGATTGCAAATAAGCAATATCCCAGTAGCAGCCTAAAGTTTATTCAACAACCCTTTTTTACTTGACAGTTATAAATAAATTGGATGGTGTGTACTTCTGTACTACAACTACATTGATGGGATACAACTAATATGAGGGCCATTAGACTGTACAGATATCCCAACTATAATAAAACTAAAAATGAGCAAGATGCAACTTAACATTGCAATATTCAGAAGTCCATACTGCAACAGCCCTAGTAGGCTTAGCCTATATTTTTCACATTCTGTAAATCATCTCATGACGCACTAAGGTTGAGAACCACTGCTCAAGCCTATCCCCATATTTGTACTTCACAAGGGGTTCTGGAGGACTTAGGTTTTCTTTATAATGCTGCCAGAATTTACTATTTTGTCGAAGAGGCTGCTGACTCGCTATCACCTGCTCTCTATTTCTACATGATGACAGTCACCAAGTTCTCTGGAAAAGAGGTTGTCAGGCTTGCTGCTTCTAATGTTTGACAGTTTGTGTGTGTTTGTGTATGTCTGTGGCTCACAGGCAGCCTAGTTATGTGTGATTAAATGCTTCTTTCTGGTGACTCCAAACAAAGTGTTGTTTGTTTGTAGCAGGCGGTTTGTTTATCTCTTTTCTCAACGTTACTTTCTGAACAGTCTCTGCTTTTAACTGAATGGCATTGAGTTATATGAATAGTAGTTTAACTCTTCTTCTTCTTCTTCTTCTTCTGGCTGCTCCCGTTAGGGGTCGCTACAGTGGATCATCCGACTTGATCAATATTGGCCTGTAACCTGGGGCATGCATGTCTTTGTTGTGGGAGGAAACCGGAGTACCCTGAGGAAACCCACACAAGCACAGGGCCTTTCCAATATGCCTGAGCTTAACTTCCCATGGAAAATTTCCAGAAAGTTTCAGAAATTTACTGGACACTTTCTGCCCCTTTACAACCCTAGTTGAGAGGCAGCTAACACTAGTTGTGTTGTCAGTTAGCTTTGTAATAGCTCCATGCCCTGGCCACAGTGAGCTTTAAAGACCCGAAACGAGGCAACTGTTAGCAATGATGTAGGAAACATTGCCCTGCAAGAAAGACATCGCTAGAAGCACCTACATGATTTGCGTATGCAGACCACAAAACATCTCTCAGAATGTCCCTCCACGAAACGTCCATGGGCGAGTGAGTGAGTGAGTGACCACAATTTGCCACGTATAGCCAGGGGCATTCCTGTGCATTGCGGGAAAAAGGGCTATGGACTGAAAGCTTATCTTGTTCTTACTTCTAATGGTTGGTCTTGTGGAGGCGTGTTGGGTCTGTGTCTTTACTTCAGACCTCAGTATCTTCAGGGTCTCTGTCATGTGTTTTGTCTTCCCCATACCACAGAAATTCTTGAAATGAGAAGATGAGAAGATTCAGACTATTCAACAAAACCCACTTTCATATAGCCCACTACAGCTTCCATTCCCAAACAGCCAGAATAGTAACTCAAACTAATTGTAGTCTTACGTGAAAATCCCACCATTAGTTATATTACAGCTGCTGTTTTCAAACTAATTGTTGTCCTACATGACCGACAAGTCCTGGCCTGGGCGCTGGGAGGCCTCGGAGGCCAGCGTGGGCTAAATGTGGTGCCTTGGCACTGACTGACTTGCCAGCGGAGTGTCTGTTGCTGCACTGTAGAAACGTCCCCTTTGTCCCCACAGACTGTTGTTGCTGGAGTTGTCGTCCTCTTGTCTGTAACTCGATTTAGAAGCTCTCCTCACATGGTCACAAATAATGGGGAAAGAGGCGAATGAAATGTCAACCACAAATCATGCTACAAACACCTGTTGGAGCAGAAATGACTTTTTTTGCATGTTTTAATTTTGAGCAGGGTTTTCTCTGCCCAATCCATTTATGTAGGCTATTCTTGCCACCTAAAGGGAATTTTTAAATATGCAATTGATTTTCTATCTTTTCCTTGCAAGAAAAAATAGGTTCCATTATTGTCTTTTCCTTGCGAAGCACTCTTGAATGAGTTCTTAAAGCATTATTTTTACACCTTAAAATAATATTTCACTTCAGAAGAACATGTTCAGTTTACAGCCAGCCTAGGGCTGCACAATTAATTGTATATTAATCGTGATCACGATTTTGGCCTCCACAATTAATTAAACACAATCGTCAGTGATATTTACGCATTCCATTTAGAATGCCACCTGTTGTATCAAATCAAGAGCTCCTCATTCCTCAGGTACATTGTCTGACCAATCACAGGTGTTCCTGTGCACTGTGAGCACTGCCCTTTTGTTTACGTTGGTAGATTAAACAAAGTTAGAAGAGAAATTAAAAGAGCTCTCCTTAAAATCAAACAGTTCACAAGACACGGTATTGGTGCTTTTAAAAAGAGCATCGTCTATCATTTGGAATAATCTTTTGTGCGATGAACATGTTGGGTGCATGTTCAACAGCAAGTCCTCCCGCACCACAGAGGCAGGCTAGTAACATCTGCAGGTAAATAACGGTCCAACTCCATCATTATGTGGGCTAAGGACAAGCTGTAAATAAGGATCACCAGCACACAATCTACGAGAGGAAGTTGACAATTACATTTATTATGACACCAGACAGCCTGAAAATTAGACCTCTCATTTTGCTCTGTTTGCTTATGAACTACATATGAAACAGAACCACAGTTAGGGTCTAAATGATTTTCAGCTTAGAATTTGGCATTCTGCTATGATAAACAAGGTCAGCCCAACAACAGAAGCCACAACAGTTCTACAAGTAGCCCAGTACACTTTAATGAATAGGCCAAGGAACATAGCCTGTGTGTGTATGTGGAAAATCTCCCTTAAAAATGTAAATGTTGGCAGGTTTGTCATTCCATTTATTGTAATTAGTAATCGTGATCACAATATCAAGCAAAATAATTGCAATTATTATTTTTGCCATAACTGTGCAGCCCTAAGCCAGCCTCCATGTAAGTGCATCTAAAAGTAAGCTCGCAACCACTGCTGTCCCTGTTGTCTGCCGTCAGTACTGTTGTTAGTCCTGGTTGTCAGGTTCTTAATTCACTACCCTTCATTACAGGGTTGGAGTCAAATCTGAATATCATACCTCTGAAGTACAAACTATGGCAGATTTAGTATAAGGTATTTGTTTTGGCATATGATGTTTATTTGAAGTTTAGTTATTTGTGAAAAATAAAAGTAAAATGTGTATGTTTGTGCTCTGTATCCCTGGTCTGTGCCACCAAAGAGAACTTATATTGCAGTTGAGAGTCAAACTAACTGCACCTGAAGTACAATTATGCGTACACATAAGAGGAATAGCCCCTTTACCAATCATTTGAAAACTGTAACATAAGGCTATATCGTAAAAACACAAACAAGCGCCTTTGACAGAAAAAAAATACATAGAATTGTTCCATATTGGCATATGATCTTTTTACACTTGAGAAGTATGATCTCCAATGTGAATGGAAGTGAATTGGGAAGAACAGTGGTGTTGACAATAGTGGTCGACCGATATATTGGGCCGTTATAGGCCATTTTCAAAACATATTTATCGTCTGATATCAAACTTTCAATATCAGCCTGCTGACATTACTATCTGTTGCAGGCTCAAATAATGCTAGAGTTGAAATTATGGTATCATATGAAACTAGAGATCACAAGAAATCCATTACTACCAATCCCTCAATACTAGGTTACCTGCAAAGGGGCTAAATAGGGCTCCAAAGTTCACCGATATTTTTGAAGGGAAAAAATACTGCAATATTATATATCCAAAGGTTAGCAATATTTTGTCAAGCTAACTCCATGTTTATTTAGGTTCATATTAGCAAGTGCAAACCTAGCTGTCATCAACTAGCTAAGCTAGCTAGCTAATAGAGTTATTAGTGGACTTAAGTCCCAACAATGTTTGTGTCTCATTTGTTATTATTATATTGTTGTATTTTATCAAAGGCAAAAAAAACAACAACAACAACATTATATCGTCCATCGTCCGCCCTGCTCTCTAAAAATCAGTATCGGCATCAGCCATTGAAAAACCCATATCGGTCGACCATTAGTTGACAATGGACAACAGGGATAGCAAAGGTTGCTAGCTTACACTGGGCTTGTAGATTCAGTTAAATGGAGGTATACTGCTGAAAACTAAACATTGTCTACAAAAGTGTTGTTTCAAGTTGTTTGCGTGGTCCCATAGCTCCCATCCCCCCATATAACGTACCCCACTACCAGGGAAAACCCTTTTCAGAAGTAACCCAAAGACCCATAGCCTACATGACATGTACACCATTTCACTCATTGTCCATTTGTACACTTAACTGTACATTTTGAGAGACAGCCAGTGTGCAAGTGTATTTTGGAATTCAAAAACGGACTGCTGAGACATTTGTTCTTGCACTGTATCTGACCTACAAACACCAAGAGTGATCTCATTAAAATAGCCTACATATGCTTTCTATTAACGTGCTTTAGAGTACGTCAGTTTTGGGGATTGTTGTCTTCTTTGTTGATGTAAATCCTTCCAAAAAGGGATAATAAAAGTACTAGAGTATGCTGATCCAACGTTTGTTTTGATTCTTCCATGAAATTGCAAACAGAAGAGGGATTGCATAACACCATCACATTACTCTAGCTCTCTCTGTCAAAGTTAGGTGGCTATCACTACTATGTTGTCTAGTTTCTCTTAAAAGAACCAGTACAATGATGTTAATTCAGTCAGAAAAAGCTTATTGTGGAATGTTAATGTCAGGAGTGTCATTTTTTTTCAGCTGCAGATGTATCATTTGATTTGTTATAACTGTTTTAGTGCACCCTTTCTGAGCACAGCCAACCCTCAGTATGTTGAGGGGGTGTGGCCTTCTGTTCATTGAAAGGAGATGTGAAATTAGTATCATAATACATGAAGCTTTCAAATGTAAACAAATTCACGGGACCAGTGTCATCAGTTGCTATGGGAGATTAACATTGGTTAACCCATACTAGCAGGTGATAAATAAATTGTTACAGTTGCTGTGGATGCTTTTGAACCACTAAAATTAACCAAATTGTAGCAAACTAGTTTCATTTCTTGTTTGTGGACTAACTAGCTCATATCCTTACAGCTACTAACAACTGACCGACTGACTCATGGGTCAATCAGGGTAACTGAGTAGATGATGCAATGTTTTCAGGGAAGAAGATTTGATATCTGAAATGGTTTGATTCTGTTCATATCTAGGGGGATAGTGATCAAAGGGCTTCAGTCATCATTTTCACAACAACAACAGTTCTAACATTTTGGGCAATTTTAAAAAATGCATAAAAAAATGCATTGAGATTGAAAAACATGATTTTCATTGTACTGAATCTTTAACTTGTGACATTTGAGTTTATGGCCCTTGATTGATCAGTATTTTCAATGTTAGGTGAATTCACTGGTGAAATAGGCCAATGTTAAGTAGGGTAATGTGAAATAATAATAATAATAAGCTAGCCTAAGTCTAGAATGAAGGAGAGCGGAAGGGATGGTTTGGGGTAAGGGTAATGTCTTAGATAATGTGTAATGCCAAAAGGTTCAAGGGCCTCATCATGGAGTTGGCCTAGCCTTTCATATATGGTAATGGCAGAGCAGGAGTGTGAGAATAAACCTCGACACTAGCTAAGAGTTGATTTCAGGTCACTTCTTATCTAGCAGTGCTGTTCTTCAACATCTTCAGATCACCACATTTGCCTGACGATTCTGATTTATCTCTCTCATTCTCTGTCTCGTCTCTCTCTCTCTCTCTCTCTCTCTGTCTGCAGATGGTTAGTGAGAAAGTTGGCGGTGCAGAGGGAACTAAACTAGATGAAGATTTCAAAGACTTGGAACGGGTAAGAAAAAGAGTGTCCCATAGTGCTTAAAGAGAAGCACCTGAGGCAGAAGCCACACTACATGGCCTAGGTTGTACAGGCGGTAGACTGCAGAGTCAGCTTTTCAACCAGTCTCAGCTTGCAGGCTGGGCTGTCAGTGAGCACGTGGAATCAGTGTCGGTATGTAAAAGTACATGCAGTACAGAGGAGCACATGTATGCATCCATGAATGATACACATACAGTATGTAAAGCAGCATACACATGTGTAATTTTGAGTTAAAATGCTTTGGACAGTTAGGAGCCTATGTGTAATGTGTATGTAATAAATTCTTTCATTATGCATGTTTGGTTAATCAGTTATTTCATAAGTCTGACGTTCTGAGAGCTGAAGCTCACCCCCACCCCCTTGGAGAAAACACTTTATCACTGTTTCATCTTATAGTTTACCTCATTTTATACATTTATATTAACGCAAAACTGAGAAAGAAATTAACATAAAGAAAGAAAGAAAAAATAACCAAACAATGTCATTGTAAATTACAATCTGTTCTGAACTGGCTTGCCTGGTTAAATAAAGGTTACCAAAAAAAAAAAAAAAAAAAAATAAATAAATTAAATAAAATAAAAAGCTGGACAAAACAGATTAAAAGAAACCATCATGTAGAACAACAAGCAC
>OMKL01086720.1:0-13177 GCA_900302295.1 Parasudis fraserbrunneri | reverse complement strand
AAAAAATAAAATATATATATTATATATATATTATATATATTATATAAATGAGGTAGTAATGTAGATTGAATGGTGAGGTACCTTCTCCCTCCGTATCATCACCATTGGACAGCTCATACAGTGTAAACACTGAATTCACCATTCCGTTTTTGGAGACCTAGAGCGTTCAGGAGAGAGAGAGAGAACACGGGTTACTGAGTGGGTAAATAAACCACCATCACTCACCCCACAGCCAAATCGACGAGGGGAAGAGAAGAAAAACGTGTTGGCTGCACTGACGTAGCTCCACTGACGTAGATCCAGAAGCAGAGGCACCTATTCAGACTGTATTATATAAATGTATAAATATATGTTTTTAATCTGGGTATTACACGAAGACGACTCACCCACTGGTACATTAGCTTGCCCCATTCCTCTGGTCGTCTCCACATCACTAAACACCGTGATTTGTTTTTGTCCAGCCACTCCAGGTTTCCTACCGGGGGACAACAGTGGAGGGGCGGTGTTGTATCACATAAAATCATCACACATTAAGAGCTGCAAAAATGTATCGATTAGTCGTCAATTATTAAATTAATCGGCAACTATTTTCATGGTCGATTAATCAGTTTGAGTCATTTTTTAAGAAAAAAAGTCAAAATTCTCAGATTTCAGCTTCTTATATGTGAATATTTTCTGTTTTCTTGAATCCTCTATGACAGTAAACTGAATATCTTTGGGTTGTTGGGGTTGTTGGGGTTGTGGACAAAACAAGACATTTGAGGACGTCATCTTGGGCTTTGGGAAACACTGATCGACATTTTTCATAATTTTATGACATTTTATAGACCAAACAACTAATCTATTAATTGAGAAAATAATCGAAAGATCAATTGATAATGAAAATAATCGTTAGTTGCAGCCCTAACACACATCACTCAGCATAACTCTGGATACAGAAGGGTTAACCATATACCATGCAATCATCCAGGTACCTTTTCCTTAATTCCTCAAATACAATCATCCATAGTTAAATTTTTTCCTTAATTCCTCAAATACAATCATCCATAGTTACATTTTTTCCGTAATTCCTCAAATACAATCATCCATAGTTACCTTTTTTCCTTAATTCCTCAAATACAACTTGAATGGCTTCCATTGACAGTTTCCCTGGAGCTCTGTTAAGGCTTACAGACATAGAAGGTACAGCACAAGATGTACAATCAATGCTATAATAAACGCTTTGGCCACTTCAGTTCAGATGAATCCTTTTCCTGTAAAAGCAGTGAATTTATAATGTCGCGGAGTGGCTCTGTAGGACACCTTGTTAACCTAAAAACCTGCTCTGCCTCCCAAGTCGACCTCTGGAAGTCTTAAGTCCAGTGAAACATCTCTAGTTGTTCTGGCTCTGTACTCCGGCACATTAGATTTGAAAGGGAACGCTGACTAATGGGGCTAAAACGCAGACTTTCAGCTTTAATTTGAGGTTGTTTACATCCATATCAGGTGAACCATGAAGGAATTGTAGACGTTTTTATACATAGCCCCCGCCCCCATTTTAGGGGACAAAGAGTAATTGGATAAATGAACATAAACTTGAATTAAGCCATCATAATTGATATTTAGTAATGAATCCTTTACGATAAATGACTGCCTGAAGTCTGCGACCCTTAAGTGGTCATTTGTGAAATGATTTCGTCTTTCCTGCTGACAAAGCAGAGACCAACGGCCCTCAATACATCTGAATGGGACTTAATAGGATATTAGGTGCACAGTGGACTCTGCATCAGAACACTCAAACACAGTATGGGATATGTACTTGACTTCTGAGTGTTACGTTGTCCGGTCCCTTGAGGGTTCAAAGAAAATATAAATCATCACCCTCCTGTCACTACAAGCGAAAGTACAGATAGGTGCAATTGAAGTGATTTTTTTCCCCATCCGATTTCTCCACCGACTTCCGTGGTCAAACTGGACAGACAAGGGCCCGGAATGAATCGAAGCATCGGGGCAATAAATTCCAACTGAGGATTTATGACCGTCGGTCGACCGGGGATTTCTTTAGCGGAGGACGGCCCCCCGCTGACGACACCACAGGGTTACCGTAAACCAAGGATACGTTCTATTTTCTTGTTGTTGAACACCGGGCTCTCCTGGGCCTCCATGACGTCCAGGGTGTAGAGTTTGTGGTGTCGGCAGTAGGACAGCGCCAGGGAGCACCATGCCGCGAGCTGCCTCTGTCTGGTGTCGGCGTTGGGCTGTAACCTGATGGAAGTAGAGCGAGCAGAGCAGTTGAGGTGAGCGGGACTGTCGTACGTACAGCTCTGCCTTCAGTCCAACAAGATCAGCCAAGTAGAAAGACGAGGGTTTGGTATCGAGAACCGAGTACCGAGTGGTACCGGTTCCAACGTGGCCGGTGCTACCCGGACCGAATCATGTGCAGCACCGAAATGAGCACCGAAATCATGAGGATCCATGTACTTATACTGTAAGCAGTGTGGTGCAGCCAGGATCCATGTACTTATACTGTAAGCAGTGTGCTGCAGCCAGGATCCATGTACTTATACTGTAAGCAGTGTGGTGCAGCCAGGATCCATGTACTTATACTGTAAGCAGTGTGCTGCAGCCAGGATCCATTTTGGCACCATTTAGGAACCGGCAGCATTTTAAAGTATCGGTTTTGGTACCAGAATCTAAAAAATGAAAACGATACCCAACCTTAAGACTCACACAAATGAATAGTCTAGGGCTGGACAATGGACATCATTGGAAAATGTTTGATACCAATGCCAGTACTAACACTGAAAATTGGATGTAAGCTCTGAAACAAAACTTAATTACAATACCTTTCTATGTTATATGAAAGTGTATTTCATTGTGTGACACAGTAACCGATATTATTTTCTGTTTTAAGTTTGTTAGTTAGTTAGACCACCATGCTTAATGAGTATTCTCAATAAAAAAAAAAGTTCTCAGTGTAAGAATATAACATTTTGAAGCTCTTGAATACCTTCCAATCCCTTCTTACATCTTAAGATTGATAGGTAGCCTATATCACTGCCAAAAATCAGTGCAGTATCAGTAGGTAGTTTATTTATTTTAAACCAGCCCTGATTGACCAGTGGCAGTTTTGTGGGTGAAAACAGCTTATTGATGAGGCCAAAGGACGAAGGCAAAGAGTCATACAGACAGGTGGGACACAGGATGGTAATAAACAGAGCATTACCTTATGAACTGGCCACTGAGCATCATGAGCCGTCTGTGTCAACAGTCAACATCATATCGGCTAAACCATTGGTTATTAAACCTTTTCATGTCAAGGACCCCCCAAAATTTATATGTGACGAGCTGTGGACCCCCGTTTTATACGATTTTTTTGTCCCAGGGACCGTATCTGGGACCGTATCTGGGACCGTATCTGGGAAGATGTTTGTTGTTATATAGGACTTAGTGCAGAATTCCACAACTGTCTACACTGTAGAGAACCATGGAGAGAGTGAAACCTATGATCAGAAAGGTTAAGATTCAAGATTCAAGATTCAAGATGACTTTATTTGTCCCTTTTTGGAAATTTGTCTTGGACATAAAGGCTGCCACATAAAAATATACATACAATTACAGTGCAGTAGCAGACATAACGTGCATAGCACATTCAATAGCCATTCTTATACACTATGCCAATGTCAAGTGAACAAAATATTAGAACCGAACTACTCCCCACTTTGGGCCCCTGGAACCCCCTCAAGGACCCGCGGGGATCCCCGGACCCCACTTTGAGTACCGATGGACTAAACTGCCCAAAGGAAGCAGGTAAAGAACTCAATGAATGCACCTGTCACGTGTTGGGTATGGTCCCTTAGGCACGTTATACCCAATCTCATTAGTTCACATACCTTCTGAACCAAACCATTAGATGCCCAGCACCGCAGTTGATGTTAATCTACCATCATTGTCATACATGTACAATCATGGCAAGAATGGTGGTAGCTTGTACAAAATGACTTACCTTACCAACTAAAGCAACACAAAACACAGGACTGCAATCTATATTACGAGCAAGTTCTAACTACCTTGTACTTGGAGACATATTATTCTTATTATCTTAGCATTAGCCATGTAGCATTAACGTTAGCTACCTCGATACGAGCAGGTTAGCCAATTAGCGAATCGTTAGCCAACAATGAGAGCTACCGAGCTAGCAAAACAAACTAACTTTAGAGCTACAGTAGTTTGTTCGTTGGATGTTGTGTCCAAATGAAAACCTTCAGGCAAATGTTTTTTTAATATTTGCATCGAGGGTTACTGAAATACTAAATGAAAATTCTTCAGTAAGAAGTTAAGCCGAGAAAGAAGCTCTCGAAATCCATTTCCCTAGCATGTCAATGGCTCGTTAGCCATCAAGCTAAATAGCTAAATTAGCTAGCACAACAACATTGCAATTTGAGTTACAACATTTGATCAACTTGAATTAAATCGGCAAGAATAAATACTTCTTACCGTCTAACATAAAGTAAGGACGAGGTCTAACTTACGTAAAAAACGGAGGAAAATTATACTGCCAGGGCCACTCAAAACTCATTGCAGAAGATGTGCTGGCTTTGCTCACTCACAGCTGACAGCTCCCGGAAGTGTGTCCAACTCCTAAAACATTCCGACAAATCATAGCATAGATTTCTGGCTGCTGGCAACATAGGCTGGCAACATAGCGTAATCCCATTACTTTCAGTTCCTTTCACCCCCCAAAACCCACAGAATAAAGGAACCATTTATTCAAAATGTACAGACCCTAAAATAGGGTTCTGCTTATGGTAATCATATATTTATTTTAATATGTTTCATGCCTGCTGCTTTGCTGGCAAATAGAACACTTTGGCAAATACTAGGCTAACTGATTGTAGAATACTTTTGCGTGTGCGCGTGCGTGTCTGTCCCTTGCTATGCTGTCTCAGCAGTAAGAAATGAGTGGCTGTGCAGAGTGCAGTCTTAGGAGGATGAGGTAGCTTGCACGGCCCTGTAAGAGGAAGCTCCACATCTCCGCAGAGAACCACAGAACTACTGACTTCTCACCACCTGGATTTCAGTTTAAGACATCGAAACTACAAATCACTTACTAATGAGAAGACATTTTTTATGATGTTTTATTGTTGTGCTGAATGTTTTTTTTTTGTCTGTGTCTATTTAACTTTTATTGTGATGACATAACATAACACTCCCAAGCGATTGTCTCAACATTTGATACAAGAGCTGACAGTATGAGCATGTGACAGCTAAACAGTTTTGCATGACTTGCTACAATGTTTGTAACTATTGGTGTAAAACAGATCTGTATTTTGAGATTTGATGGGTTGAGATAGCTCCAAAAGAAAAGCGTATTTTTCCATGAACAAGTCACACTCTAAAGGTTAATGTTCAGTTTTAAGTTTAAAGTTTAGATCAGTTTAGATGCAATGTAGGCTATATCAATCCATTACTACCAAACATAGTAGCATGGCCAGAGGCACTATAAAATGAGGAGACGGAGCACTCCAGGAGTTTTGAATGGGGAAATGCTAGAGATGTCGAAACGAAACTGCTTGCTACAAAACAAACATATTCAGTCAGAGAAAATAATTAAATTTGATGTGATATTTTTTTTTTTTTTACAGTAAAATTGTAATTTACTGCATTTTGAGGTGAAATGTGATTTTTAAAGATGTTTTAAATTCACAACGATCTGAACAACGATGACAAAATGCTGGGCACAGTGAGTGGTTGGCATGGTAACTGAGGTCTCTGTGGCAGACACCACTGGATGGCGCATGCGTAGAAGCTGGTCTAAATGGAATAAAGGCATTTTTCTACCACAAAATTGTCCTTTTTGAACAGATTAACAATTCTGTGTTTTCAGTAATTTACCACTGACTTCAAATATGAATGAAAAACAATGAAATGTATGACCGATTCTTAGTTACGGACGACTCCCCATTCAAAGAGATAGGGGTCTGGTCTTGCTAGTCTTGCTAGTCTTGTTAGTCCCAATTATCAAGATAGTGTAAGAGTGAACCAACTCTTTGGACAGACTTTGGTAGGGCTGCCCTTGAACTATGACGCTCTTAGTCTACGATTAGTCACAGGATTTTGTCGACTAATCGATTCATTTATTTCATCGACAACTTTATTAAATTGTGTTTCCCACCTTATTGTCCTTGATGTTGTCACGCTGACTGACCTCTTTATATCTAGTGCTTATTAAAAACAAGGGATAGATCGATACCACCTTTTCACTGCCGATACCGACTCAGAGTCCTGAGCTTTCAGTATCGGCCGATACAGAGTACTGATCCAATCCGTTGCTTTTCCTGAACAATATAGACTTGGACCGTCAGTTTGGGGTCATTAGACAAATTGAGATCAAATACATTTTTCTCCATCAGAGAGATCTAACATGCTTATATGTGTCAAGAATACAGCAAATTAAGGGACTTTGTTTTGATTTCTGTCATGTTAGACATGTTTCTTGGTACCGATACCAGGATGTAGAATAAATTGGGAAACATGGTTAACGTAGTCAAATCTCCCATTTGTCAGAGCTGTGTATGCTTTCTTGTGTCTCTCTCTCACACACACACACACACACACACACACACACACACACACACACACACACATAAAACAGGAAATGAGACAGAGGCAGGCGAGTTGGTGCATGACATTATGACATGCAGTATGACAAACATAGGAACTCATTAACTTTTGCTCTCTGAGACAGGAGACGGCTTCAAAGCTCCATATGGGAGACACACACTGGAAGAGACATTTTGGAATATACCATGAGAGGTTCTCACCCTGAAGCCCTGGATGCCTTGGAGGTACGCTGCAAACAGAGGACCACTCCTGACTGCGTAACATCAGGTACTTAACAGCTGTCAGGACTGACTGTTGCTATTCAAGCTGTGTTCATAACTTGGGTATTATAACATATCAGTTATAACAACCAAGTTGTTATACTGTAACAGTTATAAAACGTATTAGGTATTATACCCACGTTATGAAGGCAGCTTGAGCAACAACATTCATAACTTGGGTATTATAACATATACGTTATAACACCCAAGTTATTATAGTATATAAGTTATATAACATATTAGTTATTCTACCCAAGTTATGTGTTCATATGTGTATATATATATATATATATATATATATATAAGATGTTATAATTAGAAGGAATCTGGAGTCACACAGCTGCCTTTGGCCTCCCCTATGTTTATAATAAATAAAATTGCAATACATAAAGTGATATTGTAGTTCAAATAATCATTGTAAATATCTGAGTTATATGTAAAGTCTCAAATTCACTAGATCATTTCCCTGTATTAAATAGCCTCTTATTCTCAAAGTAACTTTCCCACACAAGTGGATTTTTTCCAATGCATTCATAATCAAGAGACAGGAAGCGTCTCAACTTGTCGAAGTGCCTCTTCAGTTGCAACGAGGGGTGAAAAGTTATTCAGTCATAAAATGGTTTCCTTTCAAGGGAAAGGGAATCAATCATGGCTATTATCTCCAAAATACCAGTTACACCTGTCTGTTTTTGTGTACTATGTGTATGTGGGAATAGGAGAAGTGAATACTCAGATGTGATACACGGCTTCCTTACGGCCTTATATGGAAAACAGAGATTACAGTATGAGATGACGTTTAACCAAGGGTGGTACAGGCTTCCTGTTTTGTGGGTCCGTCTTTCTGTCTTTGGTGCTCCATCTGTCAAAATTGGGGTTAGGGTGTTTTGCAGTCATTAGCAGCAACTTCCTGTACCAAGGCACCGTGTGCGTACAGCGATAGGGCCCTTCACCTTTGCCTTGCCATTGTTCTTGTTTATCTTACTAAAATCATGAAACTACATTCTACAATCTGCGTTTTTTGTTGTGATAATGTCAGGCTGAATGGCAAAATGCCACAGGGGACCAACATGGAGGCACAGGAGCAGAACTGTATATTTTTATGGGTGAATGTGTTTGACAATGAGCAGTAACACACTGAATGATCCAAAGTCTGCCTCTTACCGAGTAACCACATTACAAAATATTTTTATGGTTATGATTTTAAAAGCACATTAAAGGCCCATTCTATGATCCAAACAAACAATTAAATGGGTTGCCCCGCTGTCAAAAATAAAAAGAAGAAGGAAAGAATGGAGACATGTTTTTATTTATTCTCTGGTTGATTGACTGACACTCGACAACAGGTATATACAAGTTTTTAAATTGTATTTTGGTTTGTTTTGTGGCTGTAAAAGGTTTGTTTACATTGGTAATATTTCTAAACACTGGAGGAAAACATGTGAATATACATCATACTTATATAGTAAGCCAAGGCTAACTGTATTGCCATTTTATGTATGCTGCTTTCCTCTCATTCCAGGCTCTGACATGATCCCACCACATCCGTGACTACGCAGTAGCACCGAGGTCACAGAGACTGAATGGAACATGGAGCTGGTGTTGGTGGAGCATGATTACGAGTACACAGCCAGGGATGGCCACTGTGTCTCCATCAAGCACAACGAGAGCTACATCCTCGTCTCCAAGACCAACGATCACTGGTGGCACGTCCGCAAGGACCCGGACACCAAGCCCTTCTACATCCCAGCGCAGTACGTGAAGGAGGTCCCCTCTCCCGCCGAGGGCCCCCGGGATCCGTCCCCCGGGCTCCCGACTGACAGAGAACCAGTGGATATACCGAGCACGAGATCGGATGGCGTGACAGCGAGGGCCCGACTGAATTCTGTGGGCACCCCGAGAGACAGGTGCCGATTTTCCACGTTCGGCGTCTCTGAAAACCTCCCGCATGTCAAACTATGTCAGGCAGATACGCCAACAGGAGGTCAGACTGCTGCCAGGTCTGCAAATATCCCACATCCATCAAAGAGACACAGTTCAGGGGCAGCCTTTTCATTTACCTCCAATCCTTTGGATATCGGTGGCCTCTCAAGCTATACCACGCAACCTCAGTCTCTGCCCAAGCCCGGAGGTGATCTTTCCTGTCAGCGGTCAGCTGGTTTGCCCTTGACTAATCAAGGTGAACTTCTGAAGAGCTCGCAATGCCAGATGAAAACACTGGGAGATGACAGTGTGCCATTTCCTGTACCAAAGAGCCCAGACATCTATGAGACCATACCGGATTTCAAAGCCCCAGAACTGGACATTCCATTCAGAGAGGTGCCAGGGGGCGTGGCTTCAGCCGACGCAACATCGCTCCGACACCAAAGTCTGGATCATTGTTCTGCTTCAGCTCATAATCAAGATACTCCTCCTGAGACCCAGGTGACTTTCATTTCTTTATTTATTTATTTTATTTTTTTTTACACTGTGTGACATTTTCACTGTATTAAAACCCCCTTTCAGGTGTAAGTGGTTTGCAATGTTTTCTCAGAATTCTATTTTAGAATTCCGCCACTCTATAGGTTTCAGTGGAATTGCTTTGCTAGGTAACAGCTTGGACCCAAGTTTATCCCCATTGATATTAGCAAACACTGCGACAGGAAATAAACTTGGGTCCATTTAGAATGTTTATGTTGTCAAGTAGCGGTTGTGACATGATTAGAATGTTCAGCTCTCAAAATTCTAATCTCATGAGAGATTGTACATCTGAAAGGGTTAAATGTTCTGTATCCTATTACATAGGATGTAATTGAATGTAATCCTATTACATTACATTACATCTTGAATCTTGAATCTTGAATCTTGAACATAGGACAGGGGTGAAATATGTTGTTGTCGTTTCAAGCTTAAGCCACACGGGGGTGCAGTTTCATTATGGTAGAATACTATTCAGATGTACAATAGGCTACATGTAGGCTAGATCCTTATTTGAAATGGAAACAATCACATTTATATTCTCTGACACATACTCAGGTGCTCAGTTTCATTCACTGCCTTTAGGACAGTTATTTGACACAATCAACTTTCCATGCTTTTCTTATGGTCTATACAGTAGTCAGATAGCCTATGGGAAAGCTTGGGTAAAAATACATCTGTGGAAAAACCATTGGGGAAAATCTATTTACAAGCTTCGGTTTTTATGGCTATATTATGTGTATTTTGAAAATAGGAAGGAAATGATTCCGAGAATATGTGTACACAGGGTCCGACATTGAAAGGCAAACTAGGCGTATGACTACTGTCGGTTTTCCCAGAAGATCATGTGCCTAGATTTAGGGTCCAGTAATTGCATCACAAACTCCATCACATAAGTCTAGGATGTGAAAACATCAAGGAATAAAGCTTTGAGTGGATCTTTATGAACTCTTTACTAAGGATGCATGCCACGGTAAGTTGACAGTTTATAGAATGCACTGATGAAATATCTTCAGTTAGGTTGCAGAAAATCTTAGGGTTAATCTCATTTGAATAGAGGTGGCAAAGAGGATGCCTTTAACAGCGGTTTGTTGGTCCTTTGGAGTTTGCCTACAGCCTAGGCATATCCCTAACAAGGAATATCACACTGGCTGTTGAGTTCATAGTATCTGTGCCAACTCATCAGCATACGAATAGTGCACAGTCTTCCTTTTCTGCGTGTCATTTCAATGGGCAAGTGGGTGCCCCTAGGATACTTCAGTAGCCCCGAGCCAGCTAGTTCAAGTTACTTGCGGTCGCTGTAACTTTCGCAGGCGTGGACAAGTGTTTTGTTTGTGGTGTGTATGCATTATGATTGAACTTTTTGATTGACGTGCGCGGACCCTTGACCCGATAGCCTTCGCGTGGATCGCATGACGAATACGCTGATAATATATTCTAGCCTGGGACAAGCACAAACTAGGCCGTAAATGTTGAGTTTTGGAGTCGGTGAGGGGAGACCATGATGAAACAACAGAACAGGTTATAAACAGGTTGTATGGGCTGGCTGGTGAACAACTAGAGAGGAAGGAGTTAACCAGAAACTTGCCAACAGCCACTCCCAAACTGCTGCTTCCAGCTGCTACCTAGGCTGCTACCTGCCTGGTTGCCCGAGGACCGATGACGTGACTGGGAATTATTATGGCACGGAACAGAGACGATGATACTTTTGCTAATGTTTAGCTCGTGTTTTTTTTTTCCGCCGTTGGATAGCCAATAGTTTATCTGAAGGAAAGAAAAAAAAAGATTTTGTACGGGAAACTTACACATTTCAGCAAAGTTGAGTTGCACGCTTCCGCACCTGTTTCAAGGTAAAGTGACGTTGCCTACGGGCCAAGTTGAACGAGAAAGTTGATAATCTAATTTAGACCAGGGTTGCATTTTATGTCATCGACTGTGCCTGGTTTCATTGCTATTGCCTATAGTGGTACATCTCACATGTGTGGTCACTGTCTCTTGATGGGTTGCGTCATAGCATTGTAATTACCAAAACAAAACAGGCTGGTATATGCTAGGCATAGGGTTATTGAAGAAGGAGACATGCATATGAATTAGGCAGGAATAGCCTATAGCCTAGCCTTTTATTAAAACAAGCATGGGAAATAATGTATTATAATCATGCTAGGTGTGTGTGTGTGTGTGTGTGCTTTTCCTTCTCTGAATGATGAATGATCCTCTCTCTTCCATTGGCTGGACACTGAGTTGCTGCTACTCATGTGGACGTGCCAGGAGCCCTCAAGTGGAGCAATTCTTCCTCTCACAATAGAGAGCCGTCTCCATGGTGATGTGTGGGGTTTTAGCCCAACTCGCAACAGGCAGGGCTTTGGTGCTATGGTGCCAGCCGTGCCACGAAGTGTGTGTGTCTGTGTGTGTGTGTGTGTGTGCACGCGCGTGTAGACCCAATGTGAGCAATGACCAATTAGTCCAAATGTAGGTCACTTCATGTGCAGGCTTGAGGCCCTCTAGGTAGGCTCTGCTCTGGTGTCCTCTGGGATACTGGCTTCCGATCTGCTGTAGATCAGTGGCTCTTAACCTTTTAGACGTGTGACCCCTGAAAACAGAGGAATGGCTCTTCGTGACCCCCAGCACCATGGTCAGGCAGATACAGAATGGTGAACTTTGACACCAAAGAGTGATTAGGCCTATTATTTTCCCCTTTCAGGCTATTTCACATGATTAATGATTGGATGAGGGATTTAGACTTCAAATATTAATTATTTCACAAGAAAAAAGCAGCTGTAACAAAGATTATAAACATGGTGCTGTATTTATATATCTTTTCATGACCCCCCCAAAATCATCTTGCGACCCCCTGGGGGACTGACATACCGTTGAAAAGCCATGCGGTCAGACTGTCATACCGTTGAAAAGCCATGCGGTCAGACTGTCATACCGTTGAAAAGCCATGCGGTCAGACTGTCATACCGTTGAAAAGCCATGCGGTCAGACTGTTACACCGTTGAAAAGCCATGCAGTCAGACTGTTACACTGTTGAAAAGCCATGCGGTCAGACTGTTACACCATTGAAAAGCCATGCAATCAAACTGTTATACCATTGAAAAGCCATCCAGTCAGACTGTTATACTATTGAAAAGCCATGTGGTCAAACTGTTATTCTATTGAAAAGCCATGCTGTCAGACTGTTATTCTATTGAAAAGCCATGCGGTCAGACAGTTATTCTATTGAAATGCCATGTGGTCAAACTGTTATTCTATTGAAAAGCCATGCGTTCAGACTGTTATTCTATTGAAAAGCCATGCTGTCAGACTGTTATTCTATTGAAAAGCCATGCCCTCAAACTGTTATAACATTGGGGCTTGTGTAATTAATCTGTTAAATTCAATGTAGCCTTCAAATCTTTCTATTGAATTCAACTTATTTTGATCTTTCTATGAAACTATGCATGAATACATTCACAGATTTCACAGACAGTCATTTTTTGACGACGGTCTTTCGGTAGAACCCACTGAAACTCAGACTCTAGGCTATTTTGTAGTTCTTTCTTTTTGCTGTTAATGCTGTTGTGTTTCAACGCAAAGGCAAAAGACCAGATCTGCACCCCTCCGAAGACCCCTCTCTCAAACGTCTGGGCTGAGTATTGATCGAGGCTCTTTCTGCGGATCTTTACCATTGATTGGGTCCAATGTTCCATTGATCTTTTACAAGTCAGTGAAAAGGTCGACTCCACTTGTTTTGGCTCCTACAGAATATGTCAGCCCTGTTGTCTCTCTCCATGTTTCTGGCTCCTCACGCGGATTAAGTGACCGTGTTTGTTCTCCCATGTTGTGTTTTTGGGCGAGGCTCTCACGGGGACCCCGCC
>OMKL01086719.1:0-11716 GCA_900302295.1 Parasudis fraserbrunneri | reverse complement strand
GCTGCCGCTGGAGGCGCCCGATCCGCTCCCGCCCGCGCTAAGAGTTCTCTCGCGGGTCTCGCGGTAATAGTCCGTTTCGTAGTGCCGCTGGCGGTCAAAGCTGCTACTGGCACGCTCGTGGTGTCCATAGGCACTGTGATCGTACGCCCGCTCCCGACTTTCAACAGTCCTGAGTGACGGGGAGGGAAGGAGGGATGGAACGGGAGAGAAGGACATTGCATGTTACTCTTAGGCTCGGAGAGGAATGGGTGAGCTACTTGGGTCTGACAGACTTCTCCTAAGACTAGAATACTACTGTGAAAACAGGTGTATTAAATATTTTAATAAGGATTTTAATGCATCAAGAATTCTTCCCCTGCCTATCCAATACCCCAGTGGTTCTCAACGTAGGGTCCAAGGACCCCCAGGGGTCCTTGAGGGCATTCCAGGGGGTCCCCAGAAAAATGTATTCTTAGTTACGTCACAGATTTCGTTATCTCCATTATCGACTTTCACTGTTATCTCCTGGAGAGCTTTGGAATTCTGGGCTTAATCATATCCAACAACAAAAATCTTCTCAGATCGGGAGACCTGAGACAAATTCTTATCAAATGGGGGTCCTCAGTCTAATGTGTATCAATTTGGGGATCTTTGACATGAAAAAGGTTGAGACCCACTGTGATACCTTATCTGATAGGGTGACTAGCCTAAGAAGCTATATCAAGGTAGAAACTAGGGTTTAAAATGGCTAACCAGTTGAGACTACTGAACATAGTCTTCGTATTCTGAGCCAGATGTTTCCGATTTGATGGTACAAATCATTGTGCAAAAATATCCATGTTATAAACAACTGATGGAAAAACTACTGTAATTCAACTCTGTGTTAAAAACATAATGCCCATTCGTTTTCGTTATGGTTTCGCACACCAGACATTTTTGACAAAAGGCTCAAATTCACCTTAAAATTAAAGGGTCATTATCACATGCTTACTAGCAGGGACACAAAATGGCCGGCAATGGCTGGAGAGAGGCACTGTGACATCATGAGAAAACTAAGAATAGTAGGTTAACTGACAGCATATTTCAGAGCTTGATTACAGGATATCACTTATAAAAAGGAAGAGTGGTGGCAAGTGGTCAAAGTCAAAGATCGGTAAGATACACAAATTATATCAGGCTTTTGTTATCTTTTGTTATGCGTACATAACGATTTTATTGTGACATATGAAAGAGATTTCATAGATCTAGCTATTGATTTTGCTCAACAAATAAAAATACTATCAACAATATGATGATCTTTAAAACCTTGCCTCGACCTAGCCAGAATCTTTTCCAGAAGAAAAAACAAGAGACATTCTTTAGTGCAGCCAACAAATTAAAAATCAGTAATAAATGTAAAATTGTTTTGATTGAAACACTCTCCTCTTGTCCTAAATCAAATAAATCGTGTGTTACTGTGATAACATCACTCGGCTGTGATGAGGACTAGCAAGAGGGACGTAAATGAGCACTGTTTGAATTTACATTATTAACACAAAAATATATATATTTACCACTTAAACATGGAATAGAGTATTGTAGAGTGTGTCAAGATGGATATCATACAGTTAGCTGTTGGATAAGTTTGCTAGGCTACTTAAATTTGGAGGTAAAAAAAACAACAACAAAAAAACACCAATATAAAAATGTTTCACTAAATGATTGTACATTTTTGGCATCACATGCATTTTCAAAATCCTACCTCAACAGTTTTGATGCAACGAAACATGAGATTTTACCACATTATTTGAACATAACAAAAATGTTAGGCCCAGTCTTTGACTGCAGCATGACACCCTCCGTTGAAACACTCATCCCTCACTAATGGTTTTGTTTACACTGTGGTGTATTGGTTTTGTTTACACTGTGGTGTATTGGATAGAATAAAAAAATTTCTTCACTCTGAAATGTATCGTCTGGGCCTTTGATGCAAGGACTGACCATATGGAGCATATGGAGGCTGTAAAAGTTTTGTTTACATCTGTAATGTTTGTAAACACTTAAGTAAAGCAGACCTGTATTTTGAGTTATGATGGGTTATGAGTCTTTTTCATCGAGTCAAACTCTTCAAAAACATTTGCCCACATTTTGGTGGTCAATACATTTTGGATGGTAGCTTTAAGCATTTCATGTAATTATCAATCTAAAGAAAATTACTTTAAAATTAAGAATTCTATGCTAATCCAAATTAGACTATGCATCCTACTTTGGGGTTCTGATCAAATCTCAGTAATTTGAACAACTTGCCAATTTTATTCTATATTATGAAATGTGTACCAAGTTTATGTCAACATGAAGATTACTAGCTGCCATCGTTCAAAATATGGATGGTGAGAAATATAATCACTGAGGGAGGGCAAGTTTATCCGACCAAAATCGAGCACTGAAATCAGAAGTAGAACTCCACAAACTCCTCTACACAAATGACAATGGTAAGAGGTAAGAAAATAACTTGATAAAGAGTTAAGAAAATAAAACTCGATCTGACGTGACATGTGAAGTAGCCTAATCACTAAATGTAGGAGCTTAAAGGATAAACACCAGTATAATTTTATCTACGGGCTCATTGCCAGCATCAGATCGCACTAGTCTAAACTGTTGGTGACTTTTGATATTTGTCTTTTGAAGTGGTGACTATTTTTAGCTGTGCGCTCGCGGCACACCCCAGCCAACGGAGTGCGCCACAAAAATAAATAGTCCTCAATTTAAAAAGACAAATATCAGTGTTATAACGCAACATTTGGTACACTCATCCTATTCTTTTGAGTTCGCAAATGGTGGATAATGCCTTTTTAAGCAAGACGTTTGTCTGTGCAAAATGCTTTTGATTTACTTTTGCTTTTGAAACACAACAGACGATAAACTGAGAAAGGAGTTATGTATGTCAGTCACCACAACAGTTCAGACTGGTGTGACTTAATGCTGGCAATGAGCCAAAGGTAAAATTACACCGCTTTTATCCTTTGAAAATGTGAAATAGAAGCCCTCTGGTATCCGACATGGATTCTGGTGCTTGTATTCCATCCAATTAAGTGGCTGCGCATCGTGCCTGGCTGGGATCTGCTTCGCTATCACTTCGAAATTAGATGCTCGTTTCTTCACTTTCTATTCACCTGTTGAAATGGTGTCAACCACTGGCACTGGAGGGCAAGGGAAAACAAATCTGTACTCTTTGGCTAAATCAGCAGTCTTTGGCTAATTACACACACTGTAAATTCCCTTATAATCTCACACTTTGTAAGAAGTACAAAATGAAACACAAACCAGAAAACAAGTGGAGAAGCTGAACTGGGCCCATTTCTGCCCATTTTTGTAGTATTCTATTTAATGCTTTATAACTCCAGATACAAACATCCCAGAACCATGGATAATGGCTTAAATTAAAGACCCATGTACCATTAAATGTAATCACTTGAATCACTGAGTTGAATTTTTTCCGCGAAAATTGGGAGCAGTGAAAACATACTTTTCATGAGAATGGCAAATATTGTGTTTACAGTGAATCTCTCAAAATCCTATTTGCAAAACAGGTCAAACTTTACATTTTCTGGTTCACACACTTCTTGTCCACATGTGTACCAAATTCGAGGTTGAGTTTTATACAGTAATTACTAAGCGGTCTCATTACAATGAAATGGCTACTATGAGGACTAACATCGTCACACAGTTGGGCTCATTGGATCCACAAGAGTCTCAGCTTTCCAGTCATACCCAAATTTATGCTAATTCCAAGACTGTTTAGGGACCCCAGTATGCAGAAATAGTCAAATACACCATTTTTAGAATCGGCAAAAATAACACATTTTTACTTCATGCAAAAAGCTGCATGGTTTTTGCCCACAACTGCATGGGAATAGCATAAAGTGGGCATGTCTGTAAAGGGGTGACCCATAGAACCCATTCTCATTTTGAGGTGGGTGGTCCCTTTGCCATTTTTCCCCTCACCAATATTTAGCCTCACTTAGAGCATTACTTATCCCCCTTCCCGACAGGCATGGCATGCTTTGTACATATGGATTCCCACAGTCGTCTAGTTTCATATGATACCAGTATCTTCACCCTAGCTTTAAAACTGAGCCCACTACAGCTTCTGAAAGACAGTAATGTCGGGTTCATTGATTTGGGATGCCAGCATCCCAACCACTAGGGGGCCTGCACAAAGAGGTTAAAAGAAATGTGAAGAAACATTTAAAGGACTTAAAAGGATAAGTCCTGTTTTTTGTTTTTCACTTGATATTAAAATGCCCCCTGAGAATGCATTCTCAGAATTTTGGGCAAAACCATCCTCATTTAACAAAACATTACATTGTTTCCGTGGATGTTTTGTGTCACGATCCAGTAGCACCTGGTTCTTAAGACTTCTTAGATTCTTTGAATTAATCATCATTTTGATCAAACAAGTTAGATTACATCTAGCATTGGGGTTTTATGGTAAAGGGTTGTATGAGGTTTGGGAAATTATAGACAAACAGGAAAGATTTTTTTTAGCTGACTTCTACATCTTAGCAAGGGCCACAGACAATGTCGATTTGAAAATTAAACTAAATGTACATTTTCATTTCACAAGTGGCAACATGACTGCATCAAAGATTAAGGCTTTTCTGGCCAAAAGACAAAGTGGTTACACAAAACAATGTGTCTAATACGACATCATTTTAGCATAGATTATCGCACAATACAAGAGGTCTGATGCTAATGCTAAAATTACATTCCATCAGTACGGGCATTTACACACTGTAGATTAACATAACAGAGATTAACACAGCGGGTTACATCAGAAAGCTTGCTTATGTGCACACTGATCACTTGGCTAAAACTTGGCAACTTGGTGCCAGTAAAAAGCCTTAAGTCAGACAATTAGCGACACCATTTCCATTAACCTAATCACAGTTCTTAATTGTCCTCATTATGTATTATTATTATGATTACGTAACGTTTAAACCTTTAGCTACAACTTTTCCCTAAAATTACAAATGTGCATCGGGAGCTCATAAGTAATTACATCTTAGAAAGCTAATCTCTACCCTTAAAACAACAAGATGCTAACCCCCTCCCCACCAAAATAATGTTTCCTTTTTTTGGTTCGAATTTTGAGCTCCACATATGATCATGTCTAGATGCCTCTGTAATGGAATACATTCAGGGGAATTAAATATTCATAACACTGAAATGTATATGGAGTGTCAGATCACTAACATTTCAGAAATATATTCTGGGGATAAATTGTGTCTTTAATACTTGAGGTTGAAAATAATTCCTTAGAATGGTGTGCAATCAATATTTATGCATCTCCATTATACACATATGCAATATATGTATTTGTTTGTTTTTGCTCATTATGCCCGTTTGGTAGATCAGCTGGCTTTGAAAGTCTGGCCTTCAGATAAACAAGGTTCTTTTGTCTGAAATGTAATGGGGAATAACTCACTATACAAGTTGCAAGTTAGGCCTTTTATCTCATTAGTTACTAACCCTATAAACAGTGCAGGTTTGGAAACAAGACATTACATCAGGCATTAAGGCAGTTTAGAAAAGGTGATCCACAAACAAATCCCATGCACAAGCACAAAAACCTGAGGTGGGGACACAATCACGTGCCTGCCTGCCTCCTCTTCTCTGTGCAAAAGAATTATTCAGGAGGGAGGGAAAAAAAGGCTGAATCTCAAAATCAACTATCTCAGCAAGCAAAAAAGGAAATGCCATATTTTATTGCTCAGATGGTTGGAACAAATAACCTGTTCTATTTTCCTGGACAGGTTTTTACACGCTCCTCTCATTGATAAGATGGGATAAATGTGATGCTCACTAACCAAGACTCCTTTCAGAACATCCAAAACATTTCCTTGCCAGTGTTATAAGATAGTTATCATATACAGTACAGTGCAGCCTGTAAGTCTCAAGACCGGAAAACATTTTTTTGGTTATTTTAGCTCTGTGCTCCAAGCACATTGGATTTGAAATGGATCAATGACTATGAAGTTAAAGTGCAGACTTATAGCTTTAGGCTTTTAGCTTCGTTTTTACATCCATATCGGGTGAACCGTGTAGGAATTGTAGCCGTTTTAATACATAGTCCACCCATTTTAGTGGCCCAAATGTAATTGGAAAAAGTTACAAAAATAAAGTCTTCATACTTAAAGGTATCCAATTACGTTTTTGACCACTAGTTGATGAAACTGGCACTATAGAACAGAGTAAGAGAAAAGGGGTCCCCTAAAATTGTGCATCACATGTTCCTCCAGCAAGCACACACGGATGCACAAGCACGAGCATGGGGGTGATGTAGAATACAAAGAGTGCACTACAGGCATGTCAACACGACCTGTGAGCACGCCCTTGTGCCTAAAATTGATTGGTCTACACGATTTCCCTCAAAATATAACAAGCTAACTACCTGTCAATCAAAGGAGGAGGTCAGACTTGTTACATCTGCTCCAAATCAGTGAAACTTAACATGGATGTAAACAATGCGGGAGCAAAGAAAACTGTGAAAATTGACTTTGCAAAGGTTCTATGAGGTAGGAAATGTATTCAGCTTGCAGACTATAGAACAACAATGGGAAATTCTGTCTATTTGGGTGGAAATGTGAATATAAACAAAAGCGAGTTTTTTTGTTTTGTTTTTTTTTACAAGAAAAACCCTTTTAAGCGATACTTTAAAAGTGATGATGTGCAATAGTGGTGCCTGCTGGCTGCGAGCGGTACTGTCTCCGTGTTTTCAATACAGTTCCCACGAGCGTCTTTACTCTGTCACATCTCTGTGCTTTCCTTTTTCTTGTTTTTTGCATGCAGACTTTCTGCAGAGCAAATTCCTGGTTTCTTGGTGGTCGAGGTGGCGGTGTATTTGCTCTCTGTTGTTGCAGAAAATACCCCACGTTGAATTTGCAATGAAACAATCATGTCTAGTTTGTTCTAGGCATGTCTGGTATTGTGAGAAGGCTGACCGAGCTGGTCGCACCAGACCATTTGAGGCTATAGCAGCAGTAGCAGTGTTTTGAAGCACCAGTGGTCACAATTTGTTCTGTGCACACTCCAGAACTTAAGTAATTAATAGAAAAAAATAAACATTGTAGCTTTAATATTTGGTTGCAAATACTTTGCAATCAATGTATTGCCTTAAGCCTGCGACCCTTAGGTGGTCATTCGTGAAATTATTTTGTCTTTCCTGCCAAGAAAGCAGGGACCAATGCCCCTCAATACATTTGAATGGGACTTAGGATTTTAGGTGTACAGTGGACTCTCCCATCTTCTGAGTATTATTTTGTCCAGTCCCTGAGGGTTCAAAGAAAATATAAATCATCACCCTCCTGTCACAATAAATGAAAGTACAGATAAATGTAATTTCAGTGACTTTTTGCGGTCTGAT
Organism: Parasudis fraserbrunneri; assembly: GCA_900302295.1. Classification (NCBI taxonomy): domain Eukaryota; kingdom Metazoa; phylum Chordata; class Actinopteri; order Aulopiformes; family Chlorophthalmidae; genus Parasudis; species Parasudis fraserbrunneri. The sequence goes on along the minus strand of OMKL01086719.1, from coordinate 4,332 downwards.
TTTTCCACTGACTTCCATAGTACTGGTAAGATTGGAAACGAAAAAGTCAATGTAATTGCACCTATCTGTACCAAATACTAAATATACTGACTTTATTTACGTTTATGTTAATTTATCCAATTACCTTTGGTCCCCCGAAATGTGTTTTACAATGTTCACCCGATATGGATGTAAACACCATCAAATTATAGCAGACAGTCTGCACTTTAATCCCATAGTCATTGTTCCATTTCAAATCCAATGTGCCGGAGCACAGAGCCGAAACAACAAAAATTGTTTCACTGTCCTAGGACACAGTACATAAATACCTCTTTTTGTATGCTTGCTCATTTCTTTTACAATCACAAACAAGTCCTTTCTTACACTCATTATAACCTATGGAAATTAAATAAATAGCTTGAATATGAATAGTAACATAAGGCTTTTGCTAATTTCTCAAAAACTGCATAATAAATAAATAAAATAAAATAAAAGTAAACCTGTCCTTGGAAAATGTTTGCCTGTCAACATTTGTATGGCTGAGTTTTATATTTTTGGTTAATATAAACCCCCCTAGATTTAATTAGCAATATTGCAACGAAATGCTGACAAAGATTGTCATTTTCTATTGAGGTCTAGATACTTTGGGCAAATTAGAAATCCTAAATGTAAAGCATTTCATTTTGTGTCCATATACCCTAACCTATATGTCCTGAGTGTAATATTATTTTGGGTCATGATAAAAGGTTGTGTTGCTGCTCAAGTTCTTCTACCAAAAGATATTCCATTGTGCAGAAGAACAAAAGACGGCATGGCCATTCTCTGATGGATGATGTTCTGTTAAGGAAAACAAAGAGATTGGGTGAAGGATCTAGTCTACATTACCTTGCACCATACAAGGTACAGCGCGTCTGGACAAAATTCAATTTCAGCTTATTTCATTTAATCACGCGTGTGCAGGATTCATGAATATCATGTGCGGTGCAGCTATGTGTGCTGTGAAATTGATGGATTACCTTGACCCCTTGATGCTCTCAAAAATGCTAATTTGGCCGAGGGATTGGCTCGCTGCTCAATAAATAGCCTTCAATTTCGCTCCATACAAAACAGGTTTTTACATTATTCATGAAGGTTAAAAAATAATTCAGTGACATTTTGGCAGAATTTCTATCAGCGATTGATTATTAGTCAACTGCAGAGCATGCTAAGCACATCCACTGTGAACAAGATTTCATCATCAAGTGAACAGTATTGAGTCATTGTAATAATAGGAGGACTGCTACCAGTTCATATTTCAAACTGCATCTTCTGTGGGGTCTCTGTCATGTATTAGAGTGAGATATACCTGACAGATCGTGTAAATGTGTTTTTGTTTAGTGATATATGGCTGCCAGTTCACTTATGAGATTGTAACAAATCAAAACTACAGCTTTTTATCAAAGACGGCACCCTGTCACTGGTCCTACATTAGATAGATACGTTCTTTGAGCTTTACAAAACTCAGGAGACAGGATTAATGCCAAAATGTCCATGGATAGAAGGAAGCAAAGCTAGCAAGTACAAATGAGAGACTTAATACTATCTAACTGCAAGTTGAAACCCTTTGTCTTTGACCTTGATAAACTTTAAATTAGAGAGAAATCTAACAGGGAAAAAATATTTGATCGATACTAAATTTGATTAACATTAAATGTAGTTTCACTGTGGTAAAAATATATAAATAAATATATAAATAAATAAATAAAAAGTGCTTTGCATTAAAATAACATTCCACAGCCCCAATCATTGATTGTTACATTAAGCCAGCCTTTATATAAATTGACATTTTTCACTTTGATCTTTTGTCACATGAAAAATGCCTGCAACATGGAACTACTGAATATAGGGAGAGCAGAGGTTAGGAGCTGGGAATGGGGGGAGGGGTAAGGTGAGAGCAAGAGAAAGGAAAACGATATACAAGATAAAAGTACAAAGTCTGCAAATAGACAAACAAGCAGTAATAACAGTCTATTCACCGGCTACTGCGGTTAGTGGGAAAATGGAGAGAGACAGGGGTTCAAACTAGGGGGTTAGAGAGAACAGCTATAATACACAGGGCAGGACATACCAACCTTTTGAGAGAGTGGTAACTTGACCTATAATTCCAAATAGAATCTAGGGAGACAGAACTTGTGAGCACAAAAAAAAAATACAAAAAAAAGGGGGGTTGGGGGGAGAAAAAAGTTCAGTGGGCATAAGCAAAATTGGTCGGGTTAGAAAAAAGTAATCCTCATCAGCACGGCAGGAGACCTCAGGTGCATGGAGGAGCCGAGTACAAATGTTCGATTAAAAGAACAACCAGGTCCAGGCCCCATCCATCTTGAAATCTTGTATGTTGGGAAAATAGTCAATAGTGGTCCATAAGTCCATCCAAAAATCACAGTGGAAAACAAACAGTCAAAAACAGGATCAATATTGCACTTTTCATGGAAGAGGGCAATCAAATCCAGTCAAATAAATAAATAGTATCCGGAGGGCAATCTTCAATAAACAATGCTCCATTGATTCCCCAAAAGCACTGAATCTGCAGACGACAGGCTGATGGAAAAAAAATTAAGTCCTTTATCTTCATTTGTGCTAGCCCCGCACATCCCACTTTGATCACACCGTGCCCCATGGTAAAAAATTGTCTAATTCCATTCACAGAGGGAGGAAATGTGGCTGAGAATCTACCAACAAAAAAAAAAGAAAAAAGAAAAAGGTATGTCTCTTGGTATTAATCCAGATGTCTTGTTCATATTCAGTATTGTATTCATTACCCCGGGGGAAGAAATGCATGGAAGTTTTGAAGCCCGTGGATGTTCGTGTCTGTAATCTATCCATAATTCTCATTCACAGGCAGAACAGCCTGCAAGCAGTCTCACAAACTAGGCTAATTCAATGGCACGCTTTTAAAATTCAGTTCACAGACAAGGCATAATAAAGACCTCTGATTCTGAATGTAATTGTATCCGAGGACAAGTATAGTTCCATATTTAGGAAGGTGTGAGGTAATCCACAGACGAGAGGCAAGTAATTTCCCAATGGCAGTGGCAGCACTGTTTTCCAGTCACACATTTCCATCACTCTTCTTTGGTTTTTGTACGATCCAAACATAGTCCAATGCACCGTAGCGTACTTTTGTCCACGACTGTGTAAGTCTCAGTCAAAAATCACTTTTTTTTTTTTATAACCACACAAAAAATAAAAAAATAAAACTCCATGAGGAAAAAAAAAATCAAGTCATTTGCTCACGGTCTCTGTTGACTATGTGAAGTTGAATCACCAGCAGAGGTCTCCCAGCACTTAACCATAATGCCCTGATCTCAGATTTAATCCCAAACAAAACCAAAGGAGAACAAAAAAATAAAAATAAAAATAAAAAATTCACCCATACCTTTAGCATGACAGAATATCCTTTTGACCGGTATTAATCCAACAGGGGGGAAATGCATATCCTGGTTAGGTTATCCACATGACTCCAGACCACGAGGGAGGCGAATACCTCCGGAAGGGGTGCTGAATAATTAAGAACCCAATTTTGACTAATCCAAATACTAGTTAGTGTCTTAAAATGTGTGTTTTGGGTTGTTTGGTTATGTGACAATCGAACGGGTGATATGTTAATCCACCGAGCAGGGCACTGTAACTCCAGATTAGGGGAATCCCAGGCAAGGCCGCTGGACCACTCTCTCTCTCTCTCTCTCTCTCTCTCTCTCTCTCCAGCAATCTCCAATAATCCTGGGAAATTTTTTTACGATATCCAATATGCCCCGTATTTTCCACACATGATACATCCACCTCACAAAGATGTTTAAGCTCACAAAGATAATCCCCAACAGCCATTTACGCTATTGCCTACTCACACAGAGATACATTTGTGGGGGGGGCGGAATGTGCATACATGCTCTCACTTACAGTATACCATAAGTTAGGAATCCAAGAGCAGCAGCCAACGCTCTGCGGACTTTAGTGGGGGTCCCTAAAAAGATTAATTCCTGAGTATGAACTCTCTTTTTCTCCTCTGTAACCCCCAAACATGTAAATGAATAGATGGTGGGAGGATGCTTGGGGGAGGTGAGGCGTTTTACAAGTAACCAAGGTTCCCCCTGCCTTCAGAGAAACGTTGTCCACTTACCCGTCTAGTCTGCGTTCATAGCGTCCCTCTCTGCTGTGGAGGGACGCAGGGGGCCCGTACACCGGTCCCCCTGCCGCCCTTGTGAACCCTGACACATCCCGGCTGCGAGAGCCAAGGGACAGGCTATCGTCCAGCCCCCTCGCCGCGCTGGGGATTGTGCCGGGCTCATTGTAATCAGTGCGCAGGTCTCTGTCCCC
>OMKL01086717.1:0-12785 GCA_900302295.1 Parasudis fraserbrunneri | reverse complement strand
GCACATCTATAAACCAACAAAATATCAATTTAGAGAACAATCCACACCCTGCATGGCTTAGTGTAGAGTTGTCTTTTGGTACCATTTATCCCCCCAAAAAATACATCAAAACCCCTCTGAAACTCGTTGGAAAGTGAGCGTCGTGCTAATTTGGACTGATAAGTGACTGATCCTGCCGGAGTTTGAAAAATATATAAATAATATATAAATATCATCCTCAAAGAGAGAAGCATCAAAGTGTGTGGCTCTTTCAGTTACAAGAAAGAGATTGATTGAAATGGCCCTTTGTTGCTAGGTATAAAGAGTTTCTTCAGAGAAGAACTGAGGGAAGGGAACTGTAAAAGCACCCCCACACCCATTCCTTTCTTATCTGAAGCCTTCTGTTCAACTTCATACGAATCTAACTGGGCAGTAATGGAGGGCATCCTTACGCAAGTGCCACACCAGTTTATTTCATTAATTAAAATAGTCAAATATTTTCATTTATACTGGATGGGATGTATACTAAAAGACATCATCATAATATGTAAATATCTAATATCTGGTCATCTGAAGAGTGTAAGTGATCTGAATTAAATAAAAAATGTATTAAAGAATTTTATCTTGAAAGTTACAGTGTACCATAGCATGTTGTTTAGTGATGCTCATCAAGTATTCCTTTATATATATATATATATATATGTGTATAATTGTATAATTTTATTTTGTTACTATGCCATGTACAAACTGCTGTTTAGATGAGAATGGTGTATTGGCTAGGTGATTCCCTCTCAAGTACTGTTATTAATTACAATGAACTAGGCTATATTGTATGTATTATAATGCAGTGTATGAAAGTAGTCTATTAAAAACTGTGGAGAGTCATGTTCAAAATTCTGTTGCAGCTTGTGCATTATGTAAAAATCATGTATTAAAAAAAAATCCCTGAAAATAATAAACTATGTTGCTGTTCTTTTGTTTGGTTCTGCTGTTATTGTAACTCATAAAAGCAGAGTAAACTTAGAACACCATTGTTGAAAGAGAAAGTAGTATTGATGTTAATCTCAACCGCAGGGAATGACTGCATATTGTTAACTCAGTAGTAGGCTACTCTTCTTTTCAATTCACATTTTATCAGATTCATTGTATTATGCCTTGAAAGAGGCTTAGGCTGCTTCCAAAGTGCCTGTAACTGTACAAACAGTAGCTCAGTGGCCTACTTTAGAATCCCACTGAAAGTACTATGTTTATGTACAAATGATGTAATTGCCCTCAGTCACTACTACTCAATTCAAATGACCTGGAATTACATGAAGATACAGTATGTTGATCTACATTGCTTCTTGGAAACAAACACTTAGATCAAGTCAGTGACTTCTAGGAACATGTGCAATCACCACACTGGTTTGGTATTGATTATTCTTCAGGTGTTGCCGAATATGGCATATTACATGTTATGGTGTTACTTTTTTTAAGTAAGTAAGTAAGTAAATAAATAAATAAATAAATAAATAAATAAATAAATTAAATAAATAAATTGGAATATAAATCTATCTTTTTAAAGTATGCTAATCCAAAATAAAATAGACCAGGCCCTCCTGATTTGTAAATGGGGTCCCTTGAAAAATTCTTATAAAATTAAAATGACTGTATTAATATTATTTTGACTTGGAAAAACATAAATGGACTGCACAAAATACTAAAATCCATGCCTCTTGCTTATTGAGTTGTCAACTAGATTTCTGTCCTCCTGAGAAATGAAACTTTGCATTTACCATCTAGGCTTACCCTGAGCATGAGGACAACATGGACACGCAATATTCAAGGATTTCAAATGTTGGGGTCCCAGGAATATTCTGATCTCAATATGGGGTGTCAACAAAGGTTGTGAACCCCTGGGGTCACTCCCTCCAAGAAGTGAACACAAACAAAACAACTTCTTAAAACATTGCACTCCTCCTTCGTGAACGAGTCTAATTTGTTAGCTAGCATCTGTGACACAGCATCTGCTGCCTACCAAGGATAGAATCCATCAATCAACCCTCTGACATAGAGCAAACTCTGTGAAAGCCTTGCCAAAATGCATGGGTGTTCACGAGGAACTGCCAACGCTGCTGCAAGCTGTAGCTTTGGCCTTCCACAGAAGGGAGAGACTTGAACTTTACATATCATGTCTGAGTGTAGGCCTACAGTATGTCTGGAACTGTTTTTTATAATCCTACTGATACACTTCCTAAATTTGCTGTGGTGACTCAACAAAGTTAATCTTCACGAACGTGTGATACACTGGTATGTATGTATGTGTTTGTTTTGTTTTGATTATGTACTGCTCAGATCTATGATTGCTTTCATTCAAAGATACAATTCAAAGTTATTTCAATTTCAGAGATTAGCACCTGTTCAAAATCAAAATTTATTATATTGTCGATTTTCAGAGGTGTATGGAGTCATCCATACTATAGGTGTAGCAGTAGAGTCAGAGAGGCCAGAGCAAAGATGAAAATAGTGGATGAGTGACAAATGCTCATATCCAGTAAGTCCGCCACAGATCCCTCATAGTCTGCCAGCCACCCTGCCCTATGGGTCGGGTCTGAAGTCTGACCGATGCTGTTCACAGGGATTACCGCTGAGAGATCCCTGGAGGCCGCCGGACCGTCCGGGTCACATCCTTCTGTCGGTCACATCCTCGTCCCCGAAGCACCACAATCCTCCAGCCGCCTCCACCAGTCAACCCGCCGCACACCCCTAATGAGCTCTCCAACCAATTATGAGACCCTGGAGAGTGGCAGCCTCCCCCTCCCCTCCTTTGCACACGCCCGCATATATACATAAATAGCTCAGGAGCACTCTTGTGCTGGAGTGCATAACATTGCTCTAGGGATGGAAAGATGGATTCGCCATGACTGGGTGTTCATATGCTGGTATATCCCCGCTTTCAATACGAATCACACTCTGTCCAACTCTCTCTGTGGGGACAATATGCAGCATGACCAAGTGCAATTATGTGCCGTATAATGGCCAGTGTTAACCCTAACCCTGACTAAGACACCAAGGGCAAAGTAAAACCCCATTGGGAGCTAGGGCGGCTGCGAAGAATAGGGAAGAGCGTGTGTGTGACACATTGACTGAAAAAGCAGGCGACAATAGACTAATAATGGAAGGTCATGCTTCAGCCTGACATCACCAAGGAGAGGCAGCTCATTTGGGATTGCAGGCTCCGCTTGCGATGAGATACGCAGCAACGTTGAGAGCGCACCACTATTGTCTTGCTGCCGCTACGCTTCAGCCTGATTGCTGTGTCAAGGGCTTCGACGTGTCAAAAGCAGACGTCATCTTGGTGGACCATTTAGATATATTCTGGAATCTATATATCACTTGAGTCATTAACATGCACTTAATAGCCTTTTAATCCTGTTTTGTCCCTGTGTTATCCGTATTGTGACAGCTTTTTATTTGTTGTTGTTTTTTTTATTAAACACTATTATCTATGTATTACTATTATCTATTTATTATGTTTGGTTTTTTTTCTCATATGCCATATGCTTGTATATTTCCCTTGGGCTGTCACTATAGTCAAAGAGGAACAGCACCAGAGTTCAATTATTTCCTTAGGAATTGACAAGGCAAAAAGCATGACCATGTTGACAATGTGGCCAACCTGCCCATGTCCTCTGGGAATCTCTTGTTTTTTCTTTTCTTTCCTTTTTTATACTCCTGCAAATTATGTCCATCACTTTCACTAAAGTGACATTTACAAATGAGGGTAAAATCAGGAAGGCAGTGGATCTCAAATTGGAAAAGGCATTGAACTGAGGATAATGCCACAGGGTCTATAATATCAAACCAATGATGTGAAATATCACATTGTTGCATAGCTAAATTGTATATGCCAACCCTTATCAATACAGTATTTTTTATTACCCCTTTATTTGTGAAAAGGATATGTTGGACATGGTGTTTGTCATGAGGAAAAGTATTATTATAAATTATTATGATTAAGTCCACTAAATTAGATTAACAAAATATGATGATAACAGCTGAGAACTGATCAGCTGAGAGCTGAGCACCCAAAAAAGTTGGCTTTTAAAATGTTTTTAATACAAACGGGATTGAACCACTGAGGGCTCATTACAAGATTACACAATCATGTCTGTGCATTCCGGCTGCCAACTAAGAGAATCTCTGTGGCACATAGGGAAAAGCCATGATGATGACTACTAGTTCATTCTAGTTCTGGTATAATTTCCATGTTACTCATATCCTTTATGTAGAGGGGTTTCTTTCGTAACAGCAACAAATAAAATGTTCCATATGAATCGTCAAATTCTCTATTCTCATAACCCATGTTATGATGATGATGATGATTTTTCACTTCTTTTTAGAAGTTTGCAGTAATTCTTACGCACATCCCTTTCTTTGGTACTGAGCCAAACTGAAACACAGGTATAAGTTATGAAGAAGAGCTCGCAACTCTTGTTTCATGCTCCCAAAACAGTTTACTGAATTCACAACAGGTGACCTGACAAAGATCCTGTTTGGGATCGAAACGTGAATTCAATAAACAAACTATTTTGAGAGCATAAAACAAGGGTTGTGAACAGTTCTCCTTTTTCCCATCTGAGTCACTCTGTTGCTGTCACTTATGGTCTGGTTTCAGGGGTTTGGCATGCAGTTAATTGAGCTTCATTTGTGAAACTAGAGTAAAAGAATGAAGGACCCGGGCCATTGTTTGACGCAAGCAGTCAATTACATTGTCTCTAATGAGATCAAACTGATGAAAGCCATCGAGGATAATGTAGAAACCTTATCGGTCACTGATTAATAGAGCCCATTTGGAGATTTAGCGTGTTTCAATGAAATTAATTTAAGTTTTTCAGCAATTTCTCCTCCACTACAAGATGAGGATCTTGAGGTCACAAACTTTTGACCCTCCAAATCATCTTATCCTGTTTTGTAGAATAATGATTCATAATCAATGATGCTTTGAAACACATGGACTGTGATTCATTGTATGGACGTGCACCATATCTCATTAGGGGCTTTGACCTCGCAGACTCCGATATGTTGTGTGGGATGAGGAGCAAATCCCGTCGCTCATGTAATCTTCACCTCTCCACTGCACCCATGCCCCGTCTTCCATTCCATTTGATTTGGGAAAACTATTCACGCTCCGGCAACTCCCATTTTTTCCCGTGGGATTATCGACATGGAGCCTGCATTGTTCTAATCCGTCTATTTGTCATTCAAGAGGTACTGTAGCGTCGATCACATAATTATCTATCCTATCTGCCTTTTCAGAGCTGGGGCTACAAGATAACCATGTGAAATGTCCGTGCCCCCACCCCACACATGCAAACAGAGACAATTTCTGAAAATAAACAGAAAAAAACCAAGATGGTACATTTGTGCGGTAAGTGACTTTTTTCCTTTGGAATCACTTAATACCTACCATTTCAAATAGGATTTTTCTTTTCTTCTTAATGAAGATTCTGATTCAGAGGCTCATCTATTCACTATCTTTTCCAGGGTCATGCGTCTTGTGGTTCCGCGGAGTCTCTCCATGTCTTCCAACCCAGATGTGCGCGACACCCACAGCTCTCCGGAGCCAAGCCTCTGTTTCTGTGATAAGAGGAGAGGTGAAGGCTGCTCATGTTTACGGCACGACGGTGAATACACTTATACGTGACCCCGAGGCAGATGAGCAGATGCTTCATTAGCTTCTCCATGCGTTGCCAGGATTATGACAAGACATGTGGAGATGGAAATAAGGGAGATGGTATGTGGGTGGAGAGATACATCATGAACATGATGAACACAATGGGCTCACATGTTGGTCTGGCTCCCACCAAAAAATAAATCTGTGTTATGTCATTTTCTCATGGCAATATTCTCTGTTAAGGGATAAGGCTATTTTTTTTCTTCCTTTTTTCTTATTGTCATCATAACGTAACGTAAAGACTAAAACCTATAAAGCATTTCTTCTACATACAAGTATGGTCCATCCAGCCAACACCAGATTATAGTCAGGTTATATATAGGTTTTTGTGTGGATTTGGATGTTGAAGCACGATTCAAGTATTCAGTCATTTGGAATGAGGACCATATAGTACCAACCACTTACAAATGACCTTCAATAAGAAGGTAATTTAATCGGAATGAGGACAATGTAGACTCAACCAAATACACACTACATTCAGTAAGAACGTAGCATATTCCCTTTGAGCCTCTCTGATTGGTTAGAAGGGTCGAACCATGTTGTGAAAATTTAGAATGGAATATCTTCGCTTTGTAGCTACACTGGTCAACGGAACTCACACATAGTAGACTGAGTCGGTGTGTTCATGTTTAGATGTGTTTAGCACTTTCTGTCACTCTATGTACTCACTGTATTCAAACATCATGTCTGATCTCCGTGAAGTTGAATCATTGTTCTCTTTAACAAACTGGTGCATAAAAGTGACACCAAGAGCCAGGCCGTATCTCAGTAATTATTTTCCTTGGGAGGGCTGGGTGCGGTGCCCTCCACATGTCCTCAACTTCATTCTTCTCAGCTTCTCCCTTCTGTCAGCTCACATTAAGCCTAGCAGCGCACACAAAGACGCCTGTGACCAGTAGACCTTGTAGTTTTTATCCAACTCAGAGCTTTCACCTTAGTAACTTTATTATTTCCCCGGCGGTCCTTCACCATTTGCTCTCTGAACCTAAAGTCCAAAGAGATCCCATTCCCAATGGAGTAGAGTGGGGCTTAAGAGAATCCAAAGGGCAGACCGTCAAAATCAAACACACTTTTACATCTGGAGACTGGAAATGAAAGCCTTAGAGAGTGTGTTTTATTCGATTTTCAGGAGGATGTGATGAATGGGATGTGGTGTAAACATTTTCACAGGGGAGTGTTATTAATGGTGGAAGGTATGACATGGAGAGGCACAGACAAATGCAAGGGGTGTTGTGCAGGGAGATTTTTTTGTGGTGGAGTTTTTTTTTTTTCCTTCTTCTTCTAAAGGTGCAGTGTCAGCTCACTTCCTGTGGTTTTTGCTTACAGAGCCAGAAGGAACGGTCACCTGGTAGGTCAAAACAAGCCATGGATTTCCTCAGTTGCATAGCGACTGCTTTCAATGTCATACCTAATGCTTTTAGAGGCACAACCTTGTACATCATTGTAAACAAGAATCACCAGTGGTGACCCATGGGATGAATTCAATCATTTCATCTGGCTTGAGGGACTCTAAATTGAAACAACATTGCCATGTCTAAAGAGTACCTTGTCTGTTCAGAGAGCAGCAGTGTATAACCTAATACAATTGATCTACGAGGATAATCAGTTCATCACAACCACAGTCATATTTTAGAATGCCATGCCACACAAAATGTGAACATAGCCCAGCTAGCACTAGATTTCAGCAACACCTTAGACCAGCTAGAACATATTGGAGCTGCTTTGCATGACAGCATGCCCTCACGATTGTGAAAGCCCACCTTATTTTGATTTGAAAAATGGGCGAATAGGCATGGAGATGAGATCCGCGTGCCTCTTTAGTCTAAGCATTGACTCCTGATTATTATTTAAGCTGCCTGCAGGACTAAACTGATGGCCTTGCAAACACAACAACAGGCACATGTGGAAATGGGAATGGCTGTCTCCAGACAGGTCTGCCTCTTTTCTACAGGGGAGAGTGCAAATTCAATTATTTATTTGTGCATGTATCCAGCCTGCGGGCCAGGCTGCACAATCTAAATGGTAATAGCGAGCCTATTTATTTTTTGCGGTGGGTTCCAGAAGCAGCGTTATATTGGCACCTTGTGAGGAAGCTCCTCCACCAGCACATCTTCATTACTGACACTGGTGGAACACTTCACTTAATGATTATGTTTAATCCCCAGCAAAGCAGCCACCAACAGGTAAATTGTATGAATATATAAAGCCATTTAGTGATAAAACAGAACCACAGTGGTCATATTTTTTCCTCCCCCCTACACCCCCTCCCCCTTTTTTCTTCCTGATTAATAATTATCTTCTTATTCCTCGTTTTAAGGTAGTGCATACCTGCCATCTTGTCATATATTTTGGGACTCATTTAACATTCATCCTCACCCGAGCTGTTTTGTCTGAATGACATGGCATTCATGGATGAATGAAACATGGACAAGTGCGTTTTTTGAGTGTTTCTTTGCCCCTGACTTCACCCTGCCAAGTTAAATACGCTGAGACATTGTTTTGGTTTCAGCTTGAGCCCTGCTAGTGCCTGCATCAGATTGTCCATGAAGAGGAAAAGAAACTACTGCACTCTGCCCTGCAATCTTCACGGGGCTGAAGTAAATTGCTTTCATTTTGGCTGGGCTCTCCTTTGTTATAATGTGACAAGGCTACTGATTAGAGCAGAGGAGGATCAATAAACTGTCGAGCCTGTGACTCAAAACCGGTGCAGGGAAATCAAGAGTGAGACTTTCCCCGCCCTGTCACTGGTTGTAGTTCACATTGAGGCTCCAGTCTAGAAAGCTTAGCACCCCCAACTCAGTGGTCGGTGGGTGGGAGTTCTGATATGACCATTGATAGCCAACCAGTTAACCATGGATCATGACATGTGACACTTGCCCTTATAGCAAACCTATGTTGGTTCATGCAGGCAATAGCATTTCCTGTTGACTTCTGATTTGGTAGAGAGCATGTAGACTACATATGCAGAGGGAGCAAGCATGGCTTTCTTTGACATGATTGATACTGATTGGTTTTGTTCAATATGCTTATTACCTATGGCATGGACAACCAGTACAAGACAGGAGAGTTTGCCTCCAGTGGTGTGCCACCCCAGAGCCGTCCATAATGTGTTTAATGTCTTCTTGCTGTTGGAACTGATTCTCATTGACAGTGAGGTTGATAGGATGGGGCAGGTGTCCTTTTGATGTCCTCAGCACAGTTATTAACAAGTCATATTGTTTGTGAAAACCAATCATAAAGGATAACAGCCTGTAATAGCTGTTGTCTCAGCATACGGTAATTGTAGTTCAGAACCAGGAGGACCACATAGAGGGAGTTGTGGTCTAAGACATGAAGAACCAAGACAGATATGTGTTCTGCGTCTTTGACAGTGAGATGGTGAGATTATCCTTCTCTGAAGATAAATAGAGGAGCAGTTTGCCTACCATGTTGCAATCCCATGTGATAAACTGCGAGCCTCCATTGTGCATGAAAGAGAGTTTTTTGTTTTTTTTAAATTGGGAACATTTAGGAATGTTTTTGAAAATGTTTTGGATGGACAGACAGACAAATGGACATACTGACAAAATGACTTATACTAGCTGCTTGGTGGCAGCTAAAAAAAATTAAAAAAAATAAATACAAAGAAGAAAGAAAACAGCAACATAACAAAGAAAATAAAATCTGTAAGTTGTTATTCACACATTTCCAATCTCCTGCAATAATGACAAGGATAAGGGGCCCACTAATGAAAACTACACAACCCAGACACATCCCTCCAGGATATGGCAGCCAGTCACGTTTCAGGTCTGCTCATCTATTACTGAGAGGGTAAGTGTCCCCTCAGTGGCTGCAGGGGAAGCCATAAGTGTGCCTCGGAGTGAGCACTGTGTTTAGTTCATTACACTTGAAGCGTGCCTAACTTTTTTTTCACACAAGTGTCACCATCCAACATTGTGCCACCGCGAGTGTGACAGCTGCAGATTTGTCAGAAGAGCAGGTAAGAGTAGAGTTACAGAAACTGTCTCGCTGTTGTTATTGTTGACTTTGACTATAGCGCGGCAGGGAGAGAGTATCGGATCAAACAAGTCTCCCAGGGAATGAAGTTGGATACTCGGATACGGTGAGAAAACAAAACAAAACAAAAAAAAAAAAAATGTCAGCCGACTTAGTCCTTATCTGCACTGTCAGTTCAGGCTTAAATAAATGAGAACACATCCACAATGCATAGAGGATGAAAAATACATTGGTTCCTGTGGTGTTGCTGTTGTACAACATGCTACGCGTAGCAGTCGAGCACAGTTTGGATTGTGGGAATCATATTGGCTTTTTGAGAGCAAATTTTCAAAGAAAATTATGCTACAAGAATAAAATGGCTCCTCTTCCATAATACTGTATCGTGCCGATTATCCACGTTGAGCCTTAAACAGTTGCTGATGATTGCCTCAGGGGCCATATAAGACACAGCCACTTTGGTTTTGCTTTGATCCTGACAGAAAGATGGCTGCCTCCCAAAAATATCCTCTCTCCTTAGCCTGACCCACTTGTTGGTGCTATCTCCAACATGTTGAGGGGGAGTTAAATGATACACTCTTGCTGTAAGGGATTGATTCTAAATCTCATGCCCTATGAGGGAGAGCATTCCGTAGATTTAGATTAGAGTATTCAGACTGTTTACTGGGCACGGTTGGAGTAAGTCACATGGATTGAGGCAGATAAGAGCATTTTATATCCTCAATGGCCTCATGAAGGCTATTCTGTAAGGTCCAAACTTCCAGTGTCTCAGATAGAGCTATAGGATGTGAGTGTGACCATACAGTACCAGGCCCTCTCTCTGTGTCAGTACTCTGAGCAGACTGCTGTGCCTGATGAATGCAGGTCTCCTGTTTGGGCTCCTCGTCATGTGTGTATGGTCCTTGTGTAACCCCCATTACATTTCATCTCACAGATGGAGCACGGAGATCAGACGGTAAAAAGAGACCCTTGTTTGTGTCCACAGCCAGTCGACTTTATCACTGTCACCCTCCCAGCTGTGCATCTTGTCTGCCTCCTCGCTCTCTATTCTGGTCAGCTTAATGACCCACAACACAAGCCTGTAAAACACGGAGGACACCGTAATCAGTCTCCCTAAATAAAGTGGGATTGTGCAGAGTCCCAGGTTCTCCGAGATGTTCTGGGAGGCACGAGTGGGCATGAGCAGTCTGTTCTGTTCTGTTCTGTTCTGTCTTGGGAGTCTGATGTGTGGGTCTTATCAACAGCAGCAGATACACACTTGACAGAGATCTCTGACAATTGATTTGACAATCTCTTGTAGTACGCCTTCTGGTAATAATAAATGATGGGAAAAAACCTGCTGAAAGAACATCTTTGAAAAAATATTATTCAAAATAGAAACAAAGGAATAAACCCACACACACACTTTTTAATAATCTTCATAGATTGACAAAGTTCCCCCCTTCCTTTTCAATATTTAACAACAGTCTGGATTTTTCTCGCAACAACAGATTCTAAAATTAATTAAAAATAGCCATTATGATTTTTCTTTTTCCATACAAGGCAAGGAAGGAACCTGAGTGAACAAGTGTGCAAGGGAGATAAGGTGTAGAGTCTCTTCTGGCTTCCTTATCAGTATCCTCTGCAGCTTTAGTGCTGCCACAACACCACTGGGAATTGACAATAACAACTGAAATGTTTTTTCCCCCATCCTTTTTTCCCCCCCGCAGATGGATTTGCAGGATCTAAAGGTATGAAAGCTGTTGCCAAGTTATAGTATTAAACACTATCTTCCCACATTTAGTTAGAGAGACGAACTCGTGTAGAAAACTCAAAATGCGTTTTTATACCCAACTTTGCACGTGTTATTGAGATGGACACACAAGAAGAAGGAAATTCTGCATTCTCCATTATTTCCTTATTTCAGGGTTTCATAGTGCGGTTCCGTAGCCATTCAGAGGGACATCTTAAAGGGTAAGTTCAGAATGTTGGACCCCTAGTTCTATTGCTTACTTACCAGTGATATTGCTGATCAGTAGAGTCCTTTCTCAGCATAATCCATGCTGTTCTTCATACTGGATACCCGCAGCTCTGCCTAGTTATCCTTAAAACTAATGGAAAGTTAATGTGGCTATACTCCAGTCTGTCTAATAAATGCTGAAACCTATTACACCCAAATTAGGTGTCAGCATTTATTTCAGGTATTGTACAGACTGGAGGGGGGCCCCATTGACCCCACTGACATTGACTTGCTGTGGGTATCCAGTATGAAGAACAGCATGGATTGTTTTAAGAAAGGACTTCACTGATTGACAGCATCATTGGTAAGTATGAAATAGGGCTAGGGGTCCAGAATTCTGAATTTATCCTCTAAGCGCAAGGTAGCTAGGAGATAAGGCGCATCACAGGTGAAGAAAAGGTGAAGTTCCTTTGATTAGAATTTCCATCATCAATAAGTATAAGGTTCTGTTCCATCATTGGATTAGTTGCTGTGTCTTCTGACTTAAACATCCTGCAATGATTAGCATTGGCTCATGCCTGATGTATTTTGACATCACTCGCGAACATGTTCTTATCCCTCTATCATTAAATCTGGCACAGCCACAGAGGAATAACAAACCAGAAATATGCATTCAGATGTTGATGTGAAGACACAAATGTGTAGCAAGGTTGAAACCTTGCAATGGCCCCTTGGTGTAAACTCACTCCTAATACCCCCACTTCGTCACCTGAATTGGATCCTTTTCAGGTGGTGGAATGGATAAGACCGTGGTATTTAACATACGTGGTCACATGGTGCTGATGAGTGGAGGGTTTGTGTTCGAGGCTGTCCGAGGACATGCAGAGTGTGAAGTGTGTGCCAGTACCAAGTGACCACAAAAGTGACATTATGAATGCACAGTGCAGAACGAGCAGGGGACTTAATATCGTAAGAGAACATAGTACAGTACATTTTCTTCCCCCTCATACTGATTCATAGATACAGTTAATATGTAGGCTACATTCCATATCTGCCTCAGCGGAGGAATATGGCAACACAACATTATGGAAAACACTAGTTGGAAAATCCAGACACAGCAGAATTATAATATATTGTAGATCTTAAAAGCATGACTGT
>OMKL01086716.1:0-13006 GCA_900302295.1 Parasudis fraserbrunneri | reverse complement strand
ACCTCAGTGGCTGACATAAGCCTATAGACCTACTTGTCCAGGATTAGTATTACCTGGGGATGTAAGTCATTTTGGCATTTCCCCACTGGTCATCAATGATTTCTGTCATGTCTCTAATTTGCAAAGAAAAAAACCAGACAAATTACTTAATGCATTTAGACAAAGTCTGATGTACAGTGAGTAATACTAGTCTAGTGCAAGCCCATGTCTTGGTAATTTCAGCTGTATCAATGGCTTTGCACTGTGCTGCTAAGATAACGAAGGGTCTTATGCAAAACTTCTTGTATGTTTTTTTTTTTCTTCTTTTTCTTCTTTGCCAGAGAAGAGGGAACATAATTCAGATCCTTTTTACTCAATTGTTTCTTTTTACTTCAATCATTACAAGTTTCCAACAGAGTTTCCCTTGTAAACAACTCACTTGTGTTTACATTTTCACCCACATTGACAGTTTTCTATTGTTGTTCCCTAATCTACAAGCTGAGTGAATTTCCTACCCCAGAGACCCTTTGCTGTTTTTTTTGCTCGTGCATTGTTTACATTTTTAGTTTCACTTTTAGTTTGACAAAGTAGTAATGACCTACTCCTTTCATTGACAGGCAGTTAGCTTGTTAGATTTCTAAGGAGAATTATATACCAACAAATTGAAAGCACAAGGGCGTGTTTACACGCCCCCAGTACACTCTTTTTGTGTTTGATCTCACCCTGTGCTCACCGCATGCTTGTGCATCCTCGTGTGTGCTCATGTATCCCTGTGTGCTTGCTGGAAAAACACATGATGCACAATTTCAGCGATCACTTTCACCTCACTGTGTTCACTCGCGCCACTTTTTTAATGAGTGGTCAAAAAACCCCATTGGATACCTTTTAAAGATCCCCTCCAGATGTATTTTAAACCCTTAAAAATGTTCTATATTGAATAACAATTTGTATAAATATGTATTTTCCACCAAATTGATCAATGAAGTACTGGAAATGGCTGATCAGGCTGAAATGGCTCTACATCTTTTACCCTCATTGAGAATGCAATGGTCTATGAATATGCAAACTGGAAACACGTACACATTGATAATTACCAGGAATTCCAAGTCAGCAGCTTATATTCTTTCAAGACATGTCAGTACCTACTCAGCTTTCTGTGTCTGCTGAAGCTAAAGGTGTCAAGTTTCCACATACTGGACCATGATAGATTCAACTATTAGTGACATCACACATGCAACTCGGATTTCAGGAAAGTACAGAAGCTCTCCCTCTCCAGAGGAAGAATGTGGAAAAGGCACTCTGCTGACAAGTTATGCACAAATAACAATCTATATAGTCAAAGTCATGCCTCCAAGAGGAGTTAACCATAATTTTATTTTATTTTATTTTTTTTCATTTAGTGGAGGTGATCTTTAAGCCACTACTGTGAGGTCATTCTTTGAGAGGTCATGAACAGGATGGAAAATTAACACCTGCCACCAGCCAAATATAACTGGCTGGTGTATGAAAAGGTTGAGTTTCCTACCCTAGTCATGATAAATATGCTTTGCTATGGGTCAGGGCAGGCTATCCTTCAAATTAATTTCTGTTAAGAAGAACACTAACACCAACAGGCCGAACAACCCAGTAAAAGACTGCTTCAGATCACTGATATACCCACTTGAACACACAGCGTCTGAGAACCACAGTGTTATCTCTCTTTGTTTCCACTCTCTAGTGCAAATATTTGACTGGGCTAATTAGATGGCTCATCACACTCTATTGATCCGTGGATTAGTGTCTGGTGAGAGCACCGAGAAGCAACAATGATGCAACGAGGGGCAACACCCATGTAAACTCCTCCGTAATATGACAAGTTTTACGTTGCTGGTAGGGCCAAATATTTACCCTTGAGGCAAATATTGCAGTTCCTACGGTAGCCTATCATCTCTAAGCAGAATGTTAAGCTAGTAAGTGGAGGTCTTAACCGCCAAATAATTCACGCTAATGCATTTTCTCTGAACAAATTGAACTGGTATAGGGTAGCACTGGATGTAGATTACTTAAGATTGCATTTTCTGTTTCTATAATTTCCCATTTAGATTGCTGATATATTCGGCAACATGTGATATTGGATTTGTCCTCACGATAAGGTGAGTGTATGTTTATGAAAATCCCAAAACTACATCAGCAAATGAGCCAGACCTCTTTTGCATAATGATCTCCAAATTGAAGTGGTGGTTACTAAGCTGGTGCAAGACAGACAGATGGGAAAAAAAGCCAAAGAAGTAACAAGGCTGCGAGAGAGAGAGAGCAGACTGGGTGATGAAGGTCTCACAAAGGTGAGATATGAGGAATGACTGACAGGTCTAGAACCTGTCAGTCACACGTGGTGGGTGTCAGGAGTTGAAAGGAATCTAGGTAGGTTAAGCTACTATAAATACATTCACTTAGTAACTGTGATGACAAATAGATACAGTATGTCATCCTCATCTCGATGAGGAAAGGACCAGTTTTAATGACACACAGTAATATGACAGGATGAAATCAGTAGCTTACATCAGTCATCAATGTTACATTTCAGTGTGAGAGTAACTGGTACCATAGTTGATTTACATGATGATCACACCAAATAGTCAAATATACAGGGGGTGAATGCAGTGTGTTTTACCTGGGACATTTTGCTGTGGGTCCCAAAGTGGGGCTCCTCCAAGAGTAAATAGCTGCCTATTTAGCAGCCGGAATTAGTAAATATTTTCAACTGTAATTTAAAGGGAGGGTGACCCATAAAAATGATCGCACCTGGGCCTGTTGACCATTTGCAAAATAATGATTGGCTTCAGGAGCTGCGTCTACAGACATCAGTGTTCAGATCCCACACTGGAAAAATCTGTTTCATGCAACAACAACAAAAAAGGACTGGAGAGCAGTATCTGATGTAACCTAGAATAATCACAAGAGGCTGGGTCAGTGTCATCGTATACATTTTTTGAAAATGGCTTCCCTCATTACAATTGTCTACCAGTGCTGAATGACAATGCTGTGACCCATCCTTTTTTTTGTGTGTGTGCCTCCCCCCCCGCCCATTTTCTCCCCAATTTAGTCGTTATGTCAATTCCTGGTCGTTGTGCTACCCTGTCGATCTGGGGAAGGTGTAGACTACCACATGCCTCCTCTGATACGTGGAGGTGCCAGCCGCTTCTTTTCACCTGACAGCGAGGAGTTTCACTGGGAGAGCGTAACAGCGTGTGCAGATGCACATAGATGTCACATTAGCCTACATTGAGGGACTTGGTATCAGCAAACAATGCAAGATTCAAAACCACAATGCTCTGTTTCATTTACAATCAAACTATTTTTGAAACTCTTAGTTTCATACCGTTGTAGTTTAGAAGTCTATGGGAGTCTATGGTGTGATGATTACTTCAGCTCTCTATTAGCTGAGGTAGATGGTAGCAGAGTTCCTTTTGAAAGTTTTGGACATAACAACAGTGAGAGAGGTATGACTTGCAGAAATGTTGCAAATGGTCAAAAAATGACGGCCAGGCTCCGCTAACCCTGTGATCTGCCATCTGTAACAGAGGGAATAAGAGAGGGAAAAGTTTCTGTACTTCTCAATACTGGTACATGGGCAGCCTTAAGTTTTAACTGCATGTGCTGTATTCAGATGCATGTTCAGTGACGCAAATATGGGGAGCTGGACGTTACTACGCGTCAGCAAAGGCAAGAGGTTCTGTTGTAAAAGGGGAGCCATTGATCAAGAGGAAAAGAAAAAGAATAATTTATTTGCTTTCTTCTAAGAAAACCAGTATTGCGCTCTTCCCAATCGACGTCACTGTCTCTATATCAAATGAAGGAGGGGAGAGGAGAATAACTGACTCTCTATACAGAAGTCCATCAGTCGGTACAGAAAGTGAGAAAGACGGAAAAAAAGAAGTAAAAACAGTAAATCAATACCCTGCCCCTTTAGCTAAAGTGCACATCGATGATTTAGTAGACTCACCTGTGTCGATCTTTCACCGTCCCCATATATTGACCTGTTGACCTGGTGTTTTGTGTGCTCAGTAACATCACTCCTCATAGCTGTTGGTCTAATCGGCGCATCTGAATCTGAAATTCCCTTTGATCCCACAGCGCCGGCATGAGCTGGACTTGTTACATCCATACTGAAGCTGGTGGTGGAAGACTTACATAGATATTTGTCTCAGGAAAAATATGTTGGTTTTCATCTCTGGGTGAAGTGAAGTGAAGAGTTCTTGATGTGATAAGGTTATGAAACAGAATTACTTATCACATATGACACAACATGGAAATAACGGAGTGATTTCATTATAGCCTACACAGCAATTCCCAAGATAAGGTACCCTAAGTGCATTTCAATGTCAGTACATTTTCAAGTTAGGTACCAATGCTAAGCTATAAACTATGTCACGGCTATCTGTGATTACTGAGGATTGTCAGCAGCGTTGTGTGTTACATGAATGTCTTGGGGTTTAAATACAGAACAGACCTCAGTCAAGCACATTTAACCTGTTACTATGGCAACCATCAGTGCAGCGGCTTTCATCATGTTTATTCAATAATTCATTGGACAAGGATCAATGACCTTGTCTCCGAATAGACAACTTTGGTTTTAGCTCATTTCAGTTGTGCGCAGAAGGACACTGTATAATTGTTAAAGGTCCTAGGCTTCAAAGAAAAGAAAACAAACAAACAAGAAAACAAGCACCAACTTTTTATAAACTGGGACCAATTTCTCTGACTGGATCAATGGTCATTGCACATGATCAGCATTCTGCTTTTTGCTCTCTGCGAGACACAGCACAGAATCCTGCCAAGATTGTGGTTAATTAAACTCCAAAACACAGAGAGGATGGATTTCATCAAGGCACCTGTGCTTACATCACATAAGTTGAAAGTATAGGTAGGTGCAACTTCAGTGACTTTTTCCTGTCACCGAAAAAGTCACCTGCACTTAGTGACAGGAAGGTGATGATTTATATTTCCTTTGGACCCCCAGGGACTGGAAAAAAAGAACACTCAGAAGTCATATTCCATACTGTGTTTGAGTAATCTGATGGAGAATCCACTATACACCTAAAATGCCATTGAGTCCTTTTCAAATGTATTGAGGGGTGTTGGTATCTGGTTTGTTAGCTGGAAAGACAAAACAATTTCACTAATGACCAATTAAGGGTCACAGACTTAAGGCAGTCAATGATTGCACAGGATTTGCAACCACATATTAAATATGATGACTTGATTTATGTTTATGTCAATTTGTCCAATTACTTTTGGTTCCCTAAAATGGGGTGACTACAGTATGTATAAAAAGGGCTACAGTTCCTACATGGTTCACTTGATGTGGATGTGAACAACCTCTAATTAAAGCTGAATCTGCCCTTCAACCTCAGTCATTGTTCCATTTCAAATCCAATGTGCTGGAGTACAGAGCCAAAACAGAAGAAAATGTCACCGTCCAAAGTCTTACAGACTGCACTGTATTTCACCGGTTATCATGTGCAGGCAGCTTTATGGTCATTATTTAATTAATCCACACTCACTCTACTCTTTAGAAAAATTTGCAAACAACTTTCGAAGTGCATGGTCCCAAATGTTCCTTGGTCATAATTGGACCAACGTGTTTTGTGGTGAGATCTGATAGATCGTTGTTCAAGTTGATCAAATCAATAGGGACAAGCGTTGCTCAATCAGCGATGACAGCTGATACATTAGAATGCAATACAGTCAGTTTGCCATTTCCAACCACTATGGTTATGTTGCTAAGACAGGGGGTGTGAGAGCTATGATGCCTAGTCAGAAGGAAGTAACTGCTGGAGCAAGCACATTGTGGCTGTACCCAATCTGGGTGTCAGGACTACGGTGGTGACAGATGGGTCAAGGCATCTTAATCGATGTAATTGAGCATAGGTTGAAGCATGCAATGTGTTGAATGATTAGTAGTTACACATTTTGATCACCTTGCATTCATTAAGACTTAGTAAGGCATGGCCACTCCACAACAGCTGTGTGTCCAGTCATGTACCATCTCACGTCAAACAGACAATTTTGACATTTTTGGGACGGACTGACCATCTGACATAACAGACCAACCTATTCCAGCTGAAGATTGTGTTTTATGTATGTGGTACACGATAATCACTGGACTTGACAGGAACATAGGTGTTACGCAGATACATGTCGACAAGTCTGTGGGTAAAGACAAATATGAAAATAAAATGAATTGTCAGTAGGTGACTGCCATGGACAGCATGAGCGTGAGTAGTATGGTATGATTGTTTGTTTTACGGAAAACCGTGAGATCCAACATCAACGCCCCACAACAATTGTTCCACCCCGTGGATTTGACAATAAAACATTGGTCCCCTCAACCCAATTTCCCCAAGAGAACGCTTGGTGTGATGAATGACAACAAGGCCATAATACTCCCCCATCTCAGCCATCCCAGAGTTCAGCCTCTGTTGAAATGAGGCCAGCTCTACTTTTAATAACAAAGTCTGTGCCTTTCCTTATCCTTCTTCTCCCCGTGGACCTGGGGGAAAATTGGATTTCACTCTTGTTTTTAAAAGCCTGATATTATCTCTTTTGGGGCGGAAACCATGTTTTAATAATTAAAAATATTACAGAAAAATGACCAATTATGCTTCTTTTCAGCTGTAAGAGAATTGCCGCTCCTTGACTCTTGGCACCGTATGAGGGAACGTGTCTCCCTGGAGATTTTATGTTTTAATCACTTAAGGAAGTCTTCATCACCCCTCCCAGCACCTACCCTCCCCACCCAGTCTCACCCCCTGTCCCTGTCTTTCATGCCTTGAAAATTATGAAGCTGTCCATTATGCGGAGATGAAAAGATCTTTGTTTCTTCTTTTATGGTTCACAAAATCAGGGAAAGGTAATACGGCAGAGCAAGTTATTAAATCACAATGAAAGGGATGCACCAATATGCTTCTTTGAGGCTGATACCAATATCCGATTATTTCCCATCCATATTGACCAATACCAACTGTTGTAAGAATTTCAGTCTAAACGCAGGTACAGAATCGGTACTGTAAAGCTTTTCAGACATGGCATATCTTCAAATAATCAATTGGTTCAGAACTCCCTGTAACAAATAAAGGACACAACCAATGGAGGAATTAATTGAAATGTATATGTTCTTTCACATTTTTCTGTCCATCTTTGCCAATGCACTACTGAGGACTGCTCCTGTTGTAAGCTAACGCCATGCCTAGCGTGCATCTGTTGCCACAAGGTGGCACTAAGTGATGATGATAGATAATCCTCTGTGACCCTGTTAAGGTTCAAAGGGTCAGAGGTCGGTATGGTAGCCTCTTGCATGTAACTGCTAGAGTGCTAGAGCAGAAGTTATCTTGCATCTGTCATTATGCTATATCAACAATACAGTATGCAGCACAACATACTCTGACAAAACTGGATGATCTGCACTGATACATTTCATTTGATTATTCAGAAAGTCACCCCCTCACACTAGTGCTGGCATTGTGCTGTCATTTATTTCCACACTCTAGTTAGGGAAAACTTAAAAAATCTCTTTCTTAGGTAAGGGTTAGGGTTAGGTTGATAAACAAAATTATAGGTGAAAATATTGATGAAATCTGTCATTGCTGATTGGCGAAGTTCACCAATGAATCTTATGTTCTGATTGTGGTGATTTAAAAATGCCACTCTGGTCAGTATCAGTCAAGGTGGGTGACTTATTCTGTTCAATTTTAGTTCATATTGTATTTTCTAAATTAGAAGACTTTGCAGTCCTTAATACTTATTGGAAAGTTGTTGGTGGTGATAATACAACTATCTCTGCAAATAAATATCTCTTTTTTGTAGTACAAAGCAAAACAGGAGCTACATTTTGCCAGGCTCAACATCTTTGAAAATCTACATGGTTTGAAAATCTGTGCAGCAAAAGATTAAATCTTTTCAACTTTTACCGCAGTGCATTCTGCCATGGCTGTCAACATTGGCATCAGCAGATTTTGCCATTGTGGGAAGCTGAAGCCCCAGAAAATCCTCCTTTTCGCAGGTATGCTGTGCGCTAACTCATATAATTAGAGTTACATTCATAACTATTGTTTCCATAGACAAGAAGAGAAAATGCGGATTTGTTTCGATTACCAAGCCACTTTCTTGGCAAGGCATCCATAGGTTTTGTTACAGGCAGCCGCAGGGAAAAGGCTAACGTTAATCCAGTAAGACTCAAGTTTTGTTATTCACCACCTCACCAGCCTCAAATTCTGGCTGTTCAGGTCCCAGGCTGACACGTCAGGGTGACGAGTTTTCAGATGTTCAAATAAATTTTACGTATTAAAGTTATTCATAGCAACAGTTACTTCCCTGCAAAATCTGTGCTCCACATGAGTTGCTGTTGTGTTGTCTTTCTCTGACACTTTGTAGTAAATCAGTATATATCTTCTCTGTGCCTCTCCTCTCCTCAGCACTCTCTCTCAGTTAATGACTGCCCCTTCAACCATCAGCCATAAAAATACAATCCCGCTTGTTTTTTTCTCTCTCACCTGCACGTCAGAACCCCACCTATACTTCACAATGCATCTATGCCTGGCCAATCCACTTGATCCATCATATTGCCACTCCCCTCTTTGCTGCTGGCTGCTCAACATTTGTCCCCTTCTCACGCACCTCCCTGTTTAAATACTCCCTTTTTCAATTTCCTGTCATATCTATCCTAAATGGCCCGGGATATCTGGTTTTTGCTTCGCTTTGGAATTAGGGTCTTTAGCTTGCCCAAACCTCCACTATTCCCCCCCTTTTTTTGGGGCACGTGCTAAGCTTCCTGACTAGAGGCCACTCCACAGGGTTGCAGGCTTGACTGTGCTAATGGAACCCCTTTCTCCATGCCAGAGGGCCACTCCCCACCTAATGGAAGGTTCTGTTCCCCTCCCCATCTTCCCTCTCCCCATCCTCTCCCTCTGGCCAAGCGCACCTATCCAGGAGCCACATGCGCTCCAAGTGCATCCTCCCCAAGCTGCCAGCTTTTGGCTTTTGTGACTTTGCTCAATTCTATCGTATTTTAAAAACTAAAAACTAAAAACGTATTTCATGTGTTTGTGTCGTCATGGTGGAAGCCTGAACTAGTAAAATCCCAAACTGACCGATACCGATTGTCTACTGATATATCATTGCATACCTACACAACACTCTCATTGCTTCACTGCCTGATATTTTTATTGATACTGGAAATTCAAATACCAGAATTCTGGTGTTAGTGTTCTTCAGACAGCTATGTTTAAACTGCAAAGATTAAAGATAAAAAAAAAAAAGAATTAAGTAATTTAAAGGTAGAAACTGTAATATCATCTAACAGTGACCTCTAGGCAAAAGAGCCCCTCTTGGTATTGTGCTTTGTTTACATTTCTTTGTTTTGGTCTAATGTGTGGGTTGGATTTGAATGGGTATCAGGGAGGGGTTGCTATTGCTGGCCACACCTCAGTCTCTACGAAGAGAAGTCTATAAATTCACAGTATATAAGTTACTAAACTCCAACGAACACATCAGACCTAAACAAAAAAATTTAAACAAAGTGCAATATCAAGTGGGGCTCTTTTGCCTAGAGGTCGCCGTTTGACAATATTACAGATTCTACCTTTAATTTTCAATTAGGTGTTAAAATAATTTTCTTTCCCTGAAAGAAGTGAACAAAGATCTTTCAATGGGGTGAGATAAATTCACTTTTTTTCTAAACAACATACTCTTTAGAAAAAAGTGTCAATATTTTTTAAATAAGGCAGATCCCTCCACTTATTTCAAGATGTTTGTTTTGAGAAAGTCCCTCAAATAAGCTGAGTTATATCAAAACAATTCATGGTCTCTCACACATTGTGTTAAAGAGAGTGTTTATTTGATTATATTGTTTGGCTATCTATTTTTAATGTTCTTTTTTTTTTTTACCTTTGTTTATTTTCTTCTTCCCATTAGTGCTGTTGACAACAACATAATTTCCCTCTGGGGGACCATTATGTTCTCTTCGCTTCGCAATTTAGTTTTTACTTATTTTAAATACAATATAAGACTATATAAGACTATATAAGACTGAATGAAAGATAAAATTACTTGTTTAAGTGGTAATCCACAATATCTTCATTTGGTTTTTGGTTTGCAAGATCTATCAGTGATAAGTGATCTTTGCTGTTTTTTTCACTGCACTTACATGCTTTCCATCTTGAAAAGTCATGCTAACTACTGACTTTGTCTTTTATATTTGGATGGATGATTTACCAGAAAATGTCCTACCAGACACTGGTGTTAGGACAGCAAATGTAGCAAATGTAAAAGTGTTCATGAGCTGGATATGGATGGATTCTATTGTGTTTTCTGCAATAGAGAGTAGCAAAACTGACATTTATTTAAATGAAAATGTTCAAGATTATTGCTTTAAAATGTAGATAATTTGCAGTGCCTCCAAGCTGCCTTCTCAGTTCCAAGACATCCCATTGTAGATGAACACACATCCTTTGCACCTTGACTTTGCACTGAAGCATCTTTTACAAACTCTCAAAGCCTCAAGGCCTCAAGTCTATCCCATTCACTCCAATCACCCGGCACCGTACTTACACAAAGTGTTTTCAAAAGCACCACTGCCCCTGACGTCTTTCTCCTGGGTCCTCTTTTTATGTTTATTTTATTAATAAATACATATATATATATATTTATGCTATTTATCAATAGCAGACACACAGTGATTTTGTCCTAGCGGTAGCCAATGTGGTTTTCTTATAGTCCTCTTCCTGCACACACTCTGAACTGCTGCCGCTTCCACTGCTGACCCCCGCCTCACTACCAGTTCTGTGTCCACAGAAGGGATGTGGGGAGTTGATCATTAATTGACCCCTTTCTCTGTCTGGTTTGACTCAGGTGGCTGTAATTCATCCTGCTACACAGAACCAGAAGATAACATGTCAGGGATTGAGAGAAGGTTTTGGAGGAATTGGTCAATTTCAACATAAGGGAAATCTCTAATGCAAAAATAATCTTATTAAATACTGGAAATAACACAGAAAGAGATGTAAGCCTTGTCATTCAACATATCATTAAAAAAGAAAACATTGGTTGATTGATCTCCGGATTCAAGTGACTTGAAATAATGCCTTTGTTCTTTATCTTTGAAGTGATACAAAGTACAAGTGCAGTATTGTATTGTGTCCTGAAAACACATACAACTATTGTGCTCATTTCCTGTCTCAAGTCATGTTTTTGTTTCAAACTGTCTAAACTGACTTCTTCATCTAGTATCACATACACGACTTACCACATATTGCTCGTTGGTCACTCCCCATGTCCATGTATCCTTTGTTGTTTAGGGCCTCTAGTAAAACTACGAGGCATTGAGATGCAGCTTTCAATTACAATGCGACCTACCTTTGCTTGATCTCTCTCCACACAGCATCAGTGCCTATGGGGGTAGAGCAATAGCTGGTACACATAATCAGCGCCAACAGTGAGCCGCTTTGAAAAAACTACAGAGGGAAAATATCAACCTCAAAACATTCTAATACTACTCGCTGTAGTCCAAATAAATACACAGGATGAGTCCTGGATGGCAGAAGATCACAAAGAAAAACACAAATAACAAAAAGCTGATCATTACCTGCTTACTCTGAGCTACCCCGGTCTGTAGGGAAGCTAAAAGAGAGGATGTTGTCTTTTATATCCTTTGCTGCTTCTCAGTTCACCAAATGCAGCAAAACACAGCTGGCAGTGACTGCAGGATCCTCTTGCCTCCTGCAGTGGGAATATGGCTATAAATCAACACTGATATACTCCAGATTTATCACGCTTGACACTTTCAATTGCCAGTCTTGTGCATACATTATACTTTTATCTGTCACAGTGGAAGCCCATCCACCACTTGTCAGAGTAGATACATGTTTTAAAGGAAAGAGAATTGAGATTTACAGAAGTATGGATTATGGTGTCCAGACTCTTTTATGTGTTGGTGTTGTAATGTTACTGTGTAGCACTTTCTTTTTTAGCGCAGCTCAGACATTATCGAATGCATCCTGTCCTTCATATCCAATATGAGGTCAAACAGGGATTTTCTGACAGAAATAGGAGCCCAATCCTCAGCCAAACATGCCAAGGAGGTGCTGTATTTGTCCAGAGGATCCCAAAGCAAAGTCTGATGGGGCCTACATTCATCACTGGCTCAACTCCAGAATACAAGCAGAGCACATAAGCCCAAGGCAATATCCAAGCCTTCCTTCTCCAATATACATGCATCGACAAAAAGAAAGAAAAAAACAATTGTGATTGTATTCACTTGTGTAATATTGCCAAAAACCCTGATTCATCTTCCTATTAATGCCTGCGCATTTCTGACAGTCATTGATTTTTCTGTGCATTTGCTTGATTCTATAGTCTTTTTTTCTTCTTCTAAAGATTTGTCTCTGCTTGCGGGAGAGGATGTGTTTTCACATAAATTATGAAACTCAACATTGATATTGTTAGGGTTTGGCTCAGTTGGACCCCAAAGCAGAGACAGAGTTGAGGGGTAAAAAGTAACAGAGTTTATTTTCACAAGATGAATACAACAAGCAGGTACGGATGGCAGGGAGCTGGCCAGCTAGAGATGGAATTCCAGATGAGGTGGATGAGGGTTCCAGTAGATGATGTGCTGGTGGAGCACATGGGAAACACAAACGCTGAGAAGAACGAGAAGCTGGAGCCGGCAGCGAGGCACACCAATGGTTCTGGACACGGGAGAGGAAAAACACAGGTAAATTCACTGTCTGTCAAAAAACACATGGAGAGTACTGCACACGAGAAAAAGGATCAACGGAATAACGCTCAGAGCTCTACCGGGAACAATACGGAATTATCTGGCAGAGTAGTGGAGTCAAGACCAGGCTTTTATGGAACAGGTAATGAGCTGAGTGGAGTCAGGTGTGCCTCGTCTGCTGCTAGAGAGGAGCCAGCCACGCCCCCTGCCACACAGACACTGCAGGAGGAGAAAAACAGAACACAAAGAAAACCCACCACAAAAACAAAACCAAAA
>OMKL01086715.1:0-10745 GCA_900302295.1 Parasudis fraserbrunneri | reverse complement strand
CTCTCTCTCTCTTCATTTTTTCACCCCCCCCTACACACACACACACACACACACACACACACACACACACTTCCAATTATTTTGTATAAACATGACCTCCAGGCCCATGCGATTTGGAATTTCAAAATAACACAGTCAGGCGTCTCATTTACAACATAGCCTAGCTATCATGCTATAGCTAAACTCAGCAGTCCAAGGTCCATATAAAGAAAGAAAGCTTGGAAAGTATTCTTTGGAAGCATAGACTATCTGAAACAGGGAATCTGATTTGGGGTTCTTGGGTACTTTTATCCTTGCATCTGCCCTTGTTGGGTATAGGCTATCTATATGTTGCATTTGGTGGTGCCCCAGTTCCCATTCATATATGTACTGTGACAATAATATTAGATCATGCACTATATTGTCCAAATGGAAAGATTAGAAAATTCCTTTTCAAAGATGACCCATTGTGTCCTCTAGAGGGGGTGCTACTACAACATTAGGATCCTTCTTATCAAACAAAAGATACCATCTGAGTGTGTTTGACTCATAGGTTTGACTTGCAAATATTTGCAGAGCCAGTGCCCAAATATGCCTTTGTGACTCAGTGCTAATTTAATAGCCTAGAAGAATGGCATTTGTCTTGTCACTGTTTGAGATATCATCAGTTCTGTTTTGATGAGGCATGAGTTCACATTTAGTCATCTGAAAATACCTGGCATTTATCTCTGTCAAAGAATTGTAGACTTAAGCTAGAATTTTGAATCAGTTTGTTTCAAGTTTTAAATAGAAAACAGGTCAACAGAGTCATAATACATTTAGTTAATAGTTTAACTCTCATCTCTATTTGGTGATCTTGAATGCTACAGAGCAGTGATTTTCAAACAGTATACCACGTGGGTCACAGGATGAGGGATGAGGGCAAAAGCTAAGTAGCCTAACATCCTTATCCCAGTGAATGACTTGAATACACTGTACATGGAATGATAGGTCTATATTATTTTCACTGACAGTTTTGAGCTAAATTGAACTTTTTGCCCTCATCCTGCGTCCCACATGGCCCTCTGCTGGGGACCCTCGTTTGAAAACCACTGTTCTAGAGGGTTGCCACATCCCATAAAACTAAGAAATAATTCATATTTGACATAATTGCAATATAGAAAATAATCTCAGTGTGTATCTGTTGAAATGTAGGTTAGTTCAAAAGTCCCAACATGTGATTGGCCTACACACCTACAAAATGTTGCCCAGTAGTAACAACATAATAATAAGCTACATTTGATGACATGCATAGTCATTTGAACATTTATGCTGACAAATAACTCAATCTGAGATGTAATATGTAGATTCTGTAGATTAGATCTTTATATGTTGCTTCATTTTTTGCTGTCCTTATCAGCTACCCAATGTTTAGACTGTTGAGCTGAGTCGGGTTAGCATTTAACAATCCTGTCTTCTATGACGTGGAGGTGTGTGTCACAGTGAAGAAAACATCAGTAGATGTTTAAGGTGTTCACTTTATGACAGTTGATTGGAGATGTTAATGTGGGTTAAGCACGGTTGTTAAAAAGGGTAAAGTGGAGAGCATGGTTAATCATTATCTTAGAGTATCATAACCTATTGTGTTTTTATTGACTCTATTCTCCCTTCAATATGGATCTCCTGAATTGTCTTGTTAGCTTGTTTTGATGTAACTGAGACTGATGTACAAGCAAAGGAGCAATATGCAGATATCATGCTATGGGTACACAACACTGAAACAAATAACATTGAGAAGCTTTACTGACATAACTTTTGAAATCTGTTTTAAAGGCCCAGTCAGTGATCCAAACATAAACAAATTGGTAGCCCCAATTTTCATTCTCTAGTTGATTGACTTAACTTTTGATACAAGGACTAACACTAGACAATTATTCTTTTTTTTTAATCTTTATTTACCCAGGGTACTGAGCACGGATGTTCTTTTTCAGCAACGCCCTACTTCACACTCACAGTTCCACACATTCACACCTGGGAGCTGCCCAGTACAACCACAGTCTGACATTGTTGGCCACTGAGCTGCTCCACTGGAGCAGTTGGGGGTTAAGTGTCTTGCTCAAGGGCACTTCAGCAGTTGGTATTGAGGAAGGGGGCAGTGTTATTCATTCACTTCCTCGCCCAGATTTTTCCTGTCGGTCTGGGTCTAATTGTATTTGCTGTATTTTGTGGCTGAAAAAGGTTTGTTTACACAATAGTTTGATTTACAACTGGTTAAAGCTGCAATAATTATTTTCTGAGGGCAGCAAGGAGCCACTGTTTACACAGCACTCATTCTCTTTCTCCCAAAACGAAAGCCTCATTTTGTAAATACATAGCGTACAAACATAACACTGCCTTGATGGCACAATCTTGTTGTAACTAAGAGATTTGCTGAAATCTGGATGGATTACTAGATTTCAACTACAATACTTACAACTTTTTCTTGGGCATTTCCTGGTTGTTAAACAAGGTAGATAAATACTTCACCAACAAACATAATACTGTTCTGACAGCACAATACTGATATAATTAAGAGAATTGCTGAAAAAAACCCCACCTTTTTAAATGCATAGGTTTATGAAGTAGTTGGAGCTAAAGCATGGGACGGGTTTTGTCAGCAAAGACAAGAAATTATAGAAAAACAACAGCCTGGCCACTGGTGGCACAGGGTTCATTGAGTAAATTAGGTAACATTTTCCTTGTTATCACATTACATTATGAAGGTTCATACCTGATGCTCTAGTAATGTGATATTCAAGTTGTTTTGATTAAGCTCTGGGTATACTGTACAAGGTCTCTGACCTGACAGATAAGTGTATCCTTTTGAAGTGTACTATGGAGCTTTGTACATATCTTGTGTGTGTATATATGGTGTATTTTCTAGGGATTTTATTGTGCATTTTTACTATGCATTCTATGTTTATATACGCAGTCACACAGTTACTATGTTTACTAACATGCTGAGTATATTATCATTAGATTGTCTGCACTGGTGTGAAGTTTTATATGATGGATCTATCTAACATACAGTATACGTATGTATCTATCCAATCTTTTGTATCCAATCCGAGGGAGCCTATTAGGACCAGGTGACCTGTCAGATGAGCTGGCTTAGTAGGTATTTGAAGGTGTGTTTCTGTATGTTTGTTTGTCTGAAGAAGAGCTTCATCTTCTCGTCTCATGGTGGTGTACCAATAAATGTTCATGGGAGCATTATCTATTGTGCTGACTCTATTTTTCCATTTTTCACATGTTCTTCCATCCAGCACCTAGTTTTCATCGTTTGGATGTGTGTGCTTTTGTAAACGTTTTGATTGTGTAGGACACCATGGCTCAGTGAGACCTTTTGATAGCAGGTCCAAGTTTTGAAAATGTGAAAAATGCTGTTAGAAAATAATTATTGCAGCTTTAAGAAAGTTCCAAAAAGCTTATTTTCCATCTACAGAACAAACTGTTCAAAAATGCTGTTCAACATTGATATGGTCTAAAAAATAAAAAAAATAAAAAATCCCGCATTGGGGAATTGTTTTCAAAAGCACAATCCATGAATCAGGCATAAACAAAAGGGTAGCCTCCACCTCAGAAAGCAAACCTCAGGATATGAAGACCTTTTTTCATATTCATTAACTGACTGACAGACGTCTTGATACAACTGATGGTGAGTTACAATAGAATGTCACTGATAAATTAACTGCTCACATGATTTTTGGACAGCTCATGTGTTTCGCACTTGTGAAGTCAAACCAAATCACCTGGGAATGGGAATGTGACACAACCACAACATACTCAACCTTCTCCTCAACTGTCATTAATTATGAATGTACCCAACACTCCAACTCACCATCTTTAGATAATTAGGTTTGAAAATATTGCTGATCTGAAAACCTAAATCGGACTTGGCCTGCCCTGTTGACAGACTGGAAACGGAATGGACATGGCACGCATGCTAGCACTCGCTTCACTTTCGGCGCCCTGCTGCCCACGGCAGACAATGTTGGGGAAACTACTTTACTTTAAAACTGTGGTTTACCAAACTACTAGCTACTTCACAATGAAAAGTAGTTCAACTACATCTTAACTACTCTCAAAAAAATGTAGCTTGTCAAACTAAAACTACTTTCAAAAAGTAGTTAAACTACATCCAAACTACATCATGGGAAATTATCACAATCTGAGTCTGGAATCTCATATTGTTACACGGAGGTACATCAGAACTGACACTGAGTAAAGTGTAGGTGTGTTTGATTTTGGGACTAGGGCAGGCCAATCCTCACTTAGGCAGCCCAAGGATCTTTTCAGTAGAGGATAGGGAGCAATTGGTGAGGTTGAATCAGGAAAATGCTAAATTTCTAGGGAAATGTGTAGCTTGTAATTAACTATCTAAACTACATGACCCAAAGTAGTTAACTACTGGAAAAGCTACTGAGATTTGAATATAGTTAAACTACCACCCCAATACTGCAAATTGTAGTTAAACTAGTAATTGAACTACATGTAGTTAACTATTCCCCAACACTGACACCGGACACAGCCAGCACGGAGCAACGCATGCAGCTCACAGGGGGGTTGCAATAAAATCTGTGTCAAGGCTATTTTCCTGGCGTGCTGGACACGGACTCCATAGAAATACAGTGGGAGATTTACTCTCAATGACTCCAGAATGCATTCAAACACCTTGTGCTCTGTGTGTTTATATAGTGCCAATATATGCCTCTCGTGCCCGGCCATTCTGTATTTGCTTCCAGCGTGTTTTAGCTGTTAGCAAATATGGTTCTTTTTTATCTGAAGGAGTAGTTAATGTATTCTGAAGCTGTTCATGTTTTGTGTCTTTGTGTTATTTGGAAACACTGAAACAAAATGGACGCTGGATGAAGTGAACGCCTGTTGTTTTACCTGAACCTCTTGTGCTTGCTGTTCCTCACTAGCACATGCTGGGCCCTTTTTCAAATAATGATTGACTTGTGGTTAATGGTCTTGAAGGAGTTTAGATTGCTTAAGTGATGAGGTGATTTTGACAGCAGCTCTCTGCTTGTCTCCTTGTTCCAGCTGCTGTCTTGGCATACTGTCTTAACTGTTCCAGAGCTTCTGCGTCAATGTCTTGGATTGAGGTAATTACACACACACGCACACACACTCCCACTATCCTTATCAACCCTGAAAGTAACCTTTTGTGATAACTCCACCATAAACACAAAACATCAAACTCAACTGATTTCTCTTTGCGTCACTGGCATTCCACGTGTGTGTGCTTTACAATCTCTGTTGTGGAGAGTTGCTCAAGTGTCTGT
This sequence comes from Parasudis fraserbrunneri, assembly GCA_900302295.1. Lineage (NCBI taxonomy): Eukaryota > Metazoa > Chordata > Actinopteri > Aulopiformes > Chlorophthalmidae > Parasudis > Parasudis fraserbrunneri. The sequence continues at coordinate 5,460 of OMKL01086715.1, read as the reverse complement.
GAGATGAGCGACCAACTGTGAGTGGACTTGAATTGCCTCTCTGAGATAAAAGTTATATCTATATCTCTGCACTTTCCTTTTAGCTAATGGCGACACAGCGGGCTCGACTGCCTAGAGCAGTGGTTCTCAACCTTTTTGGTTTGCGACCCCCTCTACATAGTCAAGCATAGACAGAATGGTGAACTATGATATGTAGTCTAATAATGATTTGATGTCCACATTTCAAGCTATTTAATTTTATTAAAGGGATAGCCATATTACCCTAGCCATATTTACTGCTTACCAATGATGTTGTTGATCTTTAGATTCCTTTCTCAGCACAATCCATGCTGTTCTTCATACTAGCTCTGGCTAGTTAGTCATAAACCAATGCAAAGTCAATGGGGTCAAGCTCCTGTCTGTACAAGCTCACTGAGGACAACTGAAATTTACTTGGTGTGCACTGTGGAGTAGATTTCAGCTGATGAAATAGATTGGGTCTCAAGTCATGAATACCAAGTCAAAGTCAAGTCGTGTCTTTTATCAATGTTAGTCAAGCAAGTCGCAAGTCTGACTCGAGTCAAGCCACGTGACTTGAGTCCCCCACCTCTGGTAAGAAGCACCACTCCTTTTAAAGACATTAATAAAACATTAAAATGAGCTCTACAAATTACTCAGTAGGTCCTAATAAAGAGCTAAATTTGATCTCTATATATAAACAGATGGTAATTGCACACATTCAACACCATTAATTATTATGATGACAATGTCAGTTATTATGATTATGATTATGAGTCAGTCCAGAGACCTCCCACAGATTCTCAGAAGGAGATTTTCATTGTTTTCTTATGATGTTCCAAACATTTTCTGGGCCAATTCTGATTAATCTGACTAAAAAGCTATATCGCAATCAGAAAATGAATTGTAAAGTTTCCATTTCCCCTCAGATCTTTGGCCTGCAGAACCTGCAGTTCTAAGAATTTGGCCTGTACTGTAGCTTGAGAACCAGACACATACTTTATCTGAGCAGTGTCGTATTGTAATTGATGCATAATGTGTTGTTCAGATGTCAGCACTCCCTCCTCCATGGGCAGGTTGTGTGCTCAAAAAGATAATCTGCAAGGTGAAGAGATGGAAAGAGGTTAGGTAGGTTTATGTGGTCTCTTCCCTCTACCAATCTGGGGCATCGTTATGAACATGACCTCCGGCAGTGGCTGTCATTGGAGCACAAGCACCCGCTGCTGCAGGTCACAATTACCGCAATACCACACAGCTGGAAATATTACCGTTTCATTGTTTTCCTTTCGTTTATTTTACAGGTTCAACATTTCTGTGCACATGTTGCCTATGGTGTGTAATGTAAAAATAATATAATTCTGAAAAGAATCCAGTTATCCATTTCCCCATGGTGGAGGAACACAGTTGAGTTGCTCTTGGGTCGAGGTGGAACACTTCAGTCTGCCAATTCCTGAAACAGTAAAAACCTGCTGTAGGTAACAAAAACATTTTACATTTGTTTAAATTCGGATGTAAAAAAATTATTAAAAGGTTGCCACCTATGAGTAGGGTAACGTGAAACCGTTTCAGTAACCACCCTAGTCCCAATATTGAGTGATGCCTTCTGAAAGTTTAAGTGTGGTTTGTTAACTCACTAAGGAATGTTCTTAATGTGTGAAGTTATCTTAAAGGGAACATATTATGAATCTTTTCAACAATTTGATATGACTTCCTTGAATCTGTGGAACATGTTTGTTAATTTTTTTTTGCAAAGAAACTAGTCTAAATCTAATTTTAATTCATTAAAATTAATACTGTTCTTGGTGGGTGTAGCACACAACACATTTTAAATAAATTATTTCCCTCCCTGCCTGACTACCCCACACCCAACAGTAAAGACACTTTTACAAACTGGGCAGTACATTAGGTAGGCAGTGTTCCTGGTTCCAAAAGCACAGCTAATTGATTAAAACCAGTTCATTGCTTGTGTCCCTCCTTTGACATCACAAATGCTAATAATTCTGAACGGCTAATAAGTCTGAAGGCTTCAAACCTTGGCCAAATGGCAAGGACTATCTATGTAATTTACCCCCACCACCTAAATAACATTTCAGATAATTTCAGAGAGTGTAATCATCTTTATTGTTTGAAATATTGACCACTGCACAATTGCAAAAAATGTCCTAAAAGCAAAATTTGCGCTTTTGAGTGAAACCTCACTTATGTATGCTACACCACCTACATTTCAAGTTCCATCCATGCTCAAACGTGATTGGTCAATACTACTCTGACTACAATGGGGCTACAAATGGAAACCAGAATGCTGCCGAACCTATATCTATGTCCCTTGCATACAGATTCAGCATTCATATGCAGATATCTGTTTATAGAGATTACTAGCCTGATGGTCGTGTGGTGATTTAATAGCATGCAATGAGAAACACCCACCCGTAGGGTAAAACAAGGTATATCTCTATGCATCCACCTACATACATGTACAGAGAGAGCGAACGAGAAAGAGCATGAACTTCTATCTTGTGGATTTATGCAAATCTAAGTCTTTTACCTTTAGGGTGTCATTATATATATTGGTGAATGTTTTCACGTCCCCTTGATCCAAGAAAAAAGGCTTCTTTGCGATGTCCCCTATGGCTCCATTCAATTAAAAGAGCTCACTCACACACAAAGTGTTCAGATTTACAGCCCTCATCTTTCAGCCGTTTCATAATGACTTCCCAATCAAAATTAATTCTCTAAACTAGACATGTGTTGTTGGTGGCCGACAGCAGGTATATCCCTGAACGGCCTGAATTCTCAATCCACCTTTTGAGACCATGCCCCTAATTTGAGCCATTGAGGAGTAGTTAATGTTTTTAGTTTTAAGAGAATGGCGCCACCATGAAGCCAGATGACTTCACAGGCCTCCTTGCTATGGTAAGGAAAATATATTTGTCAAGTTTGGTAGAAATCAGATCAGGAGATACACTAATGTGACCATTTTACATTTGGCCTGATGGTAGCGCTAGAGGAACGGTGATGGGGTCACCAAAATCAATAGGCTTCTTCCTCAAGGGGTCATGAATGTGCACAGCAAATTTGAAAAAAAGATTTGAATGAAAGCTATTCGGGATGTACTAATTTGAAATGTGAACGTTTGGACAGATGGTGGCACTAGAGCAAATGTCATGGGGTCACCAAAATCAATAGGGTTCATCCTCTACGGGTCATAAATGTGCACTGCAAATTTGAAAAGATTAGAGTGAAAGCTATTTGAGTTATTATGCTAACATGAAGGATCTGTGTTGGTGGTGGCGGTCGGGGATATAATTACAAAAGCAGTTTCAACTTTTATTGCTTACAACAATTCTCAAAACTATTACCTCATCAAATGTCAACGGTTTCATTATCTCGGTGATTTGACTTCCACAATAGATTGCATTGGCATTCACTGTGTGCATGTCTGTGTGTACTTTGTGTGCAGGAGTGTGAGAGCATGTGTTTGTGTGTGATTGCCTCTGTGTCTGACTGGATGTGTGTGTGCCTGCCTGTGCAGCTAAGTTTGTGTGTGCTTTCTGTGTAATTGTGTGTATGATGTGTGATTTGTGTATGTGTGTGTGTGTGTGTGTGTGTGAGAGTGTTTGAGAGTGCACATTTGTATTCTATGTTTACTTGCATGCATGCTTTTCTTGTGGTCTGTAGTGCGTGTGTGTGTGTGTGACATTGTGTGTGTGATGCATTAGTGTGTCATTGATTCTGTGTCTGTGTGGATGCATGTGTATGGTGTGTGTGTGTGTTTGAACATACCGTTCAGGACAGATGGAGCCCAGTGTGCTCTGAGAGGCTGGTGGTGCTAAGCTCTTCTCTGTGTGCCTGGCTTTAAGTCTGGCGGCTGTCAGAGAGCCATGCTGGAGCAAGGAGCCCTCCGGTAGAGCCAAGCCTCCGGTAGTCCTGCCGTCAACAGACAGCAGGCATCTACCAATCCCTCTCCTGATCTTATGAAAGCAACACCACACCCATCAGTCTCCCAGTCCCTCAAGGATTCCACGCAGTTTCTCTGTGATTATATTAAGAACCAAAATTCTGGATTTTTGCAGTGATGCTTTAGAAAACTTGAACAGTTTGTGGTGTTTGCTTTGTTTATTTGCAGGATGAGGATTGCCAAAAATTGAGGGGGCGAAATTGCAAGGATCTGCTTGTTAGGAGGTTTGATAGGGCTATTTGTGGTAAAATTACAATGATTTGCCAAAATTGCAGCCCGTGTCAGTTTGAGAGGTTGTCAAAAGATTTTATGTGGTGAAAATGGAATAATTGGCCAAACAACAAGCTCTTGTGGGGAACTGTTGAAAGGGAATATCACCCGATAGAAAATGTACATTTGGGCTACAACAGTTGAAACAGTATCCATGAACATGAGCACCTCTCTCCTAAAGCTAACAAAGCCTGGCACATAATGTCATAGATGCAAAGTGATGCGGGCTTTAAGGGGGGAGCTGCTGCTTTGCAAGCACAACACACACACACACACACACACACACACACACACACACACACAGAGACGGCAACTTATGAAAATTAATGGAGGTGCCGCTCATTTAACACACAATAGCTTATATTTCCCCCACAATACCACTAAGCAGCTATCACAATAAAAAGGGTCTTTTCCCCCTCTTTTGAGTTGATGCACATTTCATGTCAAAAGCACAGGTAGAAAGCTGGGTTTCCACTGTTTCAACTGACTTAAATAGCCTTCTGTAAGGCCTACCTACACATATCTTGCTAGGTTAGTTCATGAGAAACAAGAGAATCACTGAACACATGTTTATGTTCAAGCCTTTTCAGAATAACTTATCCATCATCTGATGGAAGCATAAAATTAGCCAGAAAAGTAGATGACAAAACTAAAAGTAAAGAATGTCTGACATTTGTAAAAAATAAATAAATAAATAAATAAAAATACTGTTATTATCTAATATCGACCCCCATGTCAGTCAAAACTATATTTGTTTTTGTGTCCTTGTACAGCGAGTTAGCTAGCAGCTCTATTTCAGCCTTCTTCCAAAGGGGGACTGCCCATTGGTTCGAAGGCCCAATATTCGGAAATCCCAATACTTCCTAAGCGTTCCAATTAGACTACCTCTTTTGAGAATTGAGAAATGTTCATGTTCTTGCAATAAAGCATAATCCAGATCTGTCATCTGATTCTGCACTAGAGTATGACACGGGACTGAAAATTCACTCCTGTACTGTCCTGTCCTGTCCCAATTTTTCCTGTCCCGTCTGAATCTTGAAAAAACAACAACTTATCCTATACTGTCCTGTCCTGTCAAAAATGTTCCTGTCCCGTCTGAATCCTGAAAAAGAAAATCAATCCTGTACTGTCCCGTCCATAATTTCCATGATTGTAGAAAATCCCCCGTAGCTCGTAGCAACGCGTACAGTATGCACGTGTGTGGCATGATGCCAGATGTTGTTGTTGTTCACTTT
>OMKL01086714.1:0-10864 GCA_900302295.1 Parasudis fraserbrunneri | reverse complement strand
GTGGGTGTGTGCCGGTGTAGGTATGAATGTGTGTGTATGCATGAAGTCCCAGCAGCCTGCCTGGTATGGTGAAGCCTGTTGAATCTTGATTTGTTGTGTTGATTGTTTTCTATGGCATTAAGTTTACCTGCTTGGTGGTTGAATGAGTAGATGTGATTGTTTCCATTTGTGTTTGGTGATGAGGTTGGAGGTTGTTTGGAATGATGCTGCAGTCTTGTATACCTGTATGGTGATGTTGTTTTCTTTGTGCAGTTTGGAGACTTTAGATTAGAGATCTGTATGGGCTTGATTTAGTCATCACGCAAGTATCCACTCTGCAAACTGCTTTTGTAACCGCACCCTCCTGCTCCAGTAGGTTTTCTTGCTCCCAAAAGACTCTGTCCCAAACCCACCCCAAACACAAAACATTTGCCAGCTGGTTTACCAAAGTAGAGAGAGCCATCCTAGCCTTCCCCAAGCTAAAGATAGAAGGAGCAGCAGGTGGGTGAGAGTGATCCTGCTATTAAAGCTCTTGAAAGTTGACTAAAACTTAAATAATACAAGATCACTAGAAACAAACAAGGAATATCCGATAGGAAAGCTTCCACAACTCCAGTTTCCAGTTTCCACAACTGAGCAATTTGGCCCGACATGTACAGGTAGGCCTACCCTGTCCATCCCTTCCTCCAGTGCACCCTAGTACAGGATATTCAGGGTGTGTGGCAGCATCAAGAAGTATGCACCGTGCTTAGACCATCCTAAGTGAGTGAAATTATTTTCATCCACAGGCAACTTAAGAAATAGACTAGTGTCTCATTGTTTCTGTGTTTTGATGTGATAGCGTTTTATGAGGCAAGGTTGATATGACTGATATGTCATTAGGCTTCTTCTAGACAGCCACTTCTGTGTTAGTATTTTAAGGGGAAGCGGTCAACCAGGCAGGGGTGGCAAAAAAAAAACCTGCGGGAGCGAGTGGGTGCGGTTATAAAAGCAGTAGGAGTGGGTGAGTGCAGGAAGACTAAATCAAGCCTGCACAGACCTCTACTGCTAGCTAGTACATCCAGGCACATTAGGTAACAAGAAAAAGCATGACTAGGCAAGCCTGGTTTAGCCCCACCCAGCCACGACACCATGTGTTTAAACAATGGGGAGTCAGTCAGCCAGTCCGTCAGTCAGTTAGGGACATTCGCTATTGTAGGCCGGCCCTTGTTATTATTGTAGACCAGCCCATTGTTATTCATTGCATTTTTGCAGAAAAGAGGTATACCAACTATGTCCATAAAGGCAGCATAATGGTATTTGGAGTTACCATACAACAACTGATTTACAACCTGCTGTGTACCAACAACAATTTTCTTTTCGAGAGGCAAGTTGTAACTTTTGTTTTTCATGATTCAGCCATTTCATCCATCACACTTGTATTTCACATATCCATAGGCCTTACACGTTGCATGACTTGGTCATCATGATTAGGGGAAATGTCCCTTTAATTGAAGGAACAATGGGCAATGATATCATAGGTCAGCAGCACCATGGAAAAATGGAACTGTTGGCAGACTTAGCAGTGTCCTTTTCTTAAAATGTGTTACATAAAAGTGTACAGCTATCAATTAAAACATTACCGCTCCTGCTGTGCACCGTGATTCAATGCTGCTTTTATTGGAACTTGCTGCCAGTTGTCAAAGTTATTGCCTGGAAGGGACAAAGAAGCAATTTATCTATGGAAAACTGACACAGAAAAGTGTGGAATGATGGATTATGGCTTCAAATTGACAAAGATGCCTGTCGCAAGGATATTTGAGGGAGTTTAAATTTGAATGTGACCCTAATGAACAGCAGAAGCAAATGCAACTCTGAATCTTCACATCACACAGAGTATATTGATCAATGGTCTATAGGTCGGAAGTCACAGAAAAGTAATAGAGGGAGAAAAGGGAACGAAAACCCAATGAACCTGATATGATACCATTACTAATCTTACAATAGATACTGTATATTACAACCCATATACTCGCTGGTCTCTGTACTTTATGCTTCACATCACCAGCATCACCACAGAGTGACTCATCCAGCTGACTCCATCTCATCCACTCACTCGTCGCTCAAAAAGTACACACTTCTTATTTTTAGCCCTGGGGGGTGGGGACCCTGACCCTGTCAGCAAATAGCCCCTTGGCCTGCGCCAGTTCTCCCCTTCCCCCTGTGAGAAGCCTGTGACCTGCTGTGACTCTGAGGCAATCGCTCTGAAGCTATCATACCAGAGAGAGCATGCCTGGGCTCCCAGCTACGCCTCGCTAATGTACCCTGGTTGGCCCAGAGATAGCATGAATAAATAGAAGCACCAGCAATCACTGTGTCTTGAGCGGTGACAAGGAGTGCTCATTTGGTGGCCGGGCAATCTGAGGGCCAATCGGCCTTCAGTTGTGCTCTCGCCTGGTTAAGTATGCCTCTGGAAAGGTCATTTGAATAAAAAGCTTTCTTTAGCTAGTATTGTCTGGTGATAGGTGTCATTTTCTTTTTACATATTATCTCGGCGAACAGCAAGAGGTATTTTTTATGAGGCAAAGCTGTATATATTTGATGTAAAGTCATGAATTTATGTATTTGTTGGATTGCACGCCTACACACCCCTACCTACACTCAGGTGTGCAAAACCTGTTCTGTTTGATTTGCTGAGCTTTTAACACAATAACCGCAACACATAATATAATATATATATTTAAATGCCTCTTGATGCATTAAATGGTTTGTTTAAGTGTGTAATTTTGGCAAATGTTGTCAATAATTTTGATCTGTACTTTAAATATCCCCTCCACATGTATTTTAAACCTTTAAAAATATCAATAAACTACTGAAAGTGGCTTAGCACCATCTCTACATATTTACCCTCATTGAGAATGCAAGGATCCATATGCAAATTGCCACAACTGGATATTTACCAGGAATTCTACGTCGGCAGCTTATATTCTTTAAAGACATATCAATACTTACTCAGATGTCTATGTATGCTGAAGCTAAAGGTGTCAAGTTACCACATATTGGACAATGAGAGGTTTGACCAATTAGTGACATTACATTATGCAACTCAGATTTCAGGAAGTCCAGAAGAGCTCTCCCTTTCCAGGGGAAGAATGTGAAAAGGGTGCTTTGGTGACAAGTTCTGCACAAATAACGACCTGTATAGTCAAAGTCATGCCTCCAAGAGGAGTTCATGATTTAAAAAAAATAATAATAATAGAAAATATATATTTTTGAGAGGAGGGGATCTTTAACAGTTACAGTGGTATCACAGAGTTAAAAAGATATTAGATTGAAAAGTCCAGGGGAGTCATACAAGCAGGCCTATGTCTTCCTAACCAATCCTTTCATCTTGGTCTTTGAATGAGCCAAAGCTCTGGATTACCATGTGCTGTGGGTTTCCCGGAGCTCTCAGTTTCTGACAGGACACATAAAGGCCCAGTCTTGTACTCTGCAACAGGAACACCAAATTCACTTCTCTGAACAAGAGTGTGGACATCCTGATTTGAATCCATCATCTTACCAACACTCCCAAGATGCTGTAGAGCAACAGTCACTACCATGTATTGCTGTACACAAAGATGCAGTCAAGTGATTACTTTAATGTCAATAACATGGCATTACCACGCCACAATACAAATAATACTGCTATCCAATCCAGGAAAATACTCTCTGAACCCATTGTAAATCGGAATATACATCTTTTTTACTCTAACTAGCGTTTGCAAACATTACCAATATAAACAAACCTTTTACAGCCACAAACTATAGGGAATATAATTCATGCTTGCCTGTTGTCTAGTGGTAGCAAAGATACTCTAATAAGGAAAGATAACACATTCAAAGCAGCGCCAATCTCTGGACAAGTCTCAAACAATCTTGTTTTGCACTGGATGTATAGGTCAAAGCGTCTATTTTGTGTCGAAATGTTCAGAACATATTAAACTTGTAAGATATGGTCCCATATTTACCTCATTTTCTATGGTAAAGAAAGAAATAGCCACATTTGGCCAAAACCTCTACATCTGTCATTGGGTTGAATGGAGCCTGTGCCCGCTCTAGCCTCCTATGGTAGGCGGGCAGTAAGCCCACCAATGTCATGCCGTGTGCAGCTCACTTGACAAATTACAGGAAGTGAGAAGGATTTGGTTAGTCTCTCTTTGAAATGTCTCTGGTGTTAGTCCTTGTATCAAAAGCTCCGTCAATCAACTAGAGACTGAAAATATGTCTACATTCCTACTTCTTAATTTTGATGATAGTGGCACTACCCATTTGTTTATGTTTGGATCACTGATTGGGCCTTTAAAGGAACACTTCAGCAAAGCTGATTATGGCCATAATCTCACACATATCCCAAAACTATAAACCGTGTACAAACCTTGGACAAATTAATTTGGTTTGAGAATTATTGAGTTAAAGATTTAAGATGTGTGATGTCATAATGATGTATATTATTCCAGGTAGTAGTAAATACATCTCAGTGAAATGACAAAAATGAAAAATAACAAGACCTTAGTGAGTGATTAACATTTCCTAGAAATGCATATGCAAAGGCCTTGATATATTTATTCTTTTTTTTTTCATTTTTATAATTTCATTGAGCTGTATTTATTACTTCCTGGAATAATATACATCATAATGACATCACACATCTTAACTCCTAAACTCAATGACTTGCAAACCAAATTAATTTGTACAAAACAGTTTATAGTTTTGGGATATGTGTAAGACTATGGGCATAATGAAAGAGCTTTATTTTTTTTGTGGATTGTTCCTTTAATAAACGTATGTCTCTCTAATGTATCAGCTGCAGCGACTCCCAACTAATTCCTTTAACAATGCATCATTTGGCATTTGTCATCGTGCGTGTGTTCAGCTGATTGTTTGGTGAGGCTTAGCGCACTTGGTTACCAGTGTGTGAGTAATAGAGACGCTTTATGAGGATTATGCCAATGCTTCGCGGCCCAAACTGACTTTGAGGCTGGAGAATAGAGTCACAACATATATAGAGTCAGAGGCTGGAGAATAGAGTCAGAGCTGTACTTTAGCCAGTCTCTCTGAATGTCACATGCTGGCATGTTTGGCACAAGGCGCATGTGAGTGAGACAGAGGAGGGAGCCACATAAAATTGGCAGAGAACACAAATATCATCAGAGGGATGGCGACAGATACAGCAGAAGGGCAAATGTGACACACATTGGTTTCCTCTAGGGAACTGTGGAAAGCTTTACAAAGAACCTAACATGTGCACATATGCACACACACACGAAAAGACATGCCTGCACAGACACATACACATGCACATAGTACATACACACACACACACACACACACACACACACACAGGCCTGCTGTTGCAGTTTGAAACACCACCCGTTTGACATGTGACACTTTTGCTCTAAGCTGTGAGTGCTCACATAGAGCCTGTATGGAGTCATTTCTCTATGCTGGCTGCTCCTCTCACCAACCTCCACATACATCACCCTGCTCCACCTGCCAGTCATCTCCTTCTTTGTAGAATGCCGCCTTTCCTCCCCGTTTCTCCTGCGCCCCCTCCCTCCATCCCTTCTGTCTGGGGTCACCGCAGTCAGAGGGAAAACAGACCCAGCAGTGGATTTTCAATTGAATTGTCAGAAGCTGGCTGTTTTAATAAATCCTGACCAATAAAAGGGCAGGGAACCTTTTGTGAGGTGGCCTCACCCACAGCGCCCAGCCTGGGGGTGCTCTCCACTGAACCTTGGCTGGCAGGACCAGCCCTCCCAGATAAAAAGCACCTACCAGGCCTTCGGCAGCTAAAGGGATGTTTGGAAGCAGATATTGATCCTTTATCAATGAGCTAAAGTCAGCCATTGTGGTTGTTTACTGACAGTAGCGTAAAGCTGCATCAACAGTCGGTGCTCCAGCAGCAAACACTTAGCAGACCACCAGTGGTAATGGCTCTGCATCAACCAGCAGTTTGGCAACAATGCCTGACAGCACATCCAGCCCATTGCACTATAGGTATTATCATAGGAAATTGAATTGAAATACTTTATTATCCCGTGGGGAAATTCGGTAAAAACATTAGCTGGTAGTCCCTCTGCCATGAGCAGCAGAAATCGCAGGACAGAGAGGTGGCAAGTGGTTAGTAGGGGAGGGGCAGACAAAACAGTGGGAGTGTGGCAGTGGGCAGACAGGAGGGTATTGGATCAACAGCAGGAGGGTGTCCAGCTGGTTACCTCTACCTGACCATTGTAAATCCAATAATCAAGACGCCTCCACACCACCAGTGCCAGTGTAGGTATGGGGGTTACCTGTCATGCCGTGCTCAAGTCCGCCACCAATGCTCCTTACAGAGCACACTACTGCTCTCTGCATGCATCTGTTGACCTGGCTATCCTTATGGTATGTTCACACTTCGAGCTACAAAGCAACAGGAAGTCATTCATTTTCAATGGATGTCGGTGACACAAAGCTACAGACACGCACCGTGTCGGACGACAGATCCTGGTGTGACGTTGAGATGAGCTCAACTTTTTCTCACACAGTGAGATATTAGCAAATCACAACAGAGAAACATCCAGATCCCTGTAAATTTCATCTAACACTAGGGCTAGACCACCCGTGTGGAATTCACTACGTGCGTGAAATTTACTGCATGGATGGACAGAGCTAATTGTTGTCAATTGTACCTGCTACACCAGGCACATGCACGTGACCACATATGTGAGAGCCTACGCATACAAGCTTATACTGGGGCTAGACCAAAGCTTGCGTGCATAGGGCATGTGCAGCCTGTGAGCGTTTTCTCACATGCACACATCTACCTGCTACACCACTACACTACATAAACAGAGTTTCACTTTGACTCATCCGCGTCGGTAATATATATATTAACATTAGACAGTGTCACACTGTCAGGTAAACTCATGGCATGTGAATTTAGATGTATTACGTACATTACTTATTAATGTAATTTAAATAATGTTACATGTTTATTGATAACATTAGCTTGATCACATCAAGTCATGTGCTAATGAAAACGTGGTCATTTAACGTCAGCTAACTAACGTTAACGTTAGCGAAACAGTCAGTGTAACACAGCTTTCCTGGTGTAGCATATGTGACATTTAGGAATAATGCTAAAGAGGAAAGAAAACAAAAGCCAAAAAACAACAGACAGCTTTTTCAGACCACCAAACACGGGAGGTGATGGCGACGATGACAGGGATCAACTGCCATGCAATTAATGATGTTGTGCCTTTACCAGTATCAATGTGATTTATTTGTGTATTGACGTTTGTGATGTGAATCTCAAAGTCAATGTTTTTATTTGTTATGCGCGCATAATACAAGTACAATGGCAGTGAAATGTTTATTCTGCTAGCATAACAACAGTAATGCAGTAGATATGCTAATGAGTGGTTGTGCAAAGGAATATGGGTATAAGATGCAGTCAGTGAGTAGTGTGCATTAGAATGACTATTTTGATGATAGGTTTCACTCAGTCATCTCCCCACCTACAGTATGGACAATAGTATGGAATTCTGGAATTGGGGGTCCCTGAGACAAAATGCTATCACATGGGGGTCTGCAGCCTGATGTGTATCAATTTGGAGGTCTTTGACATGAAAAAGGTTGAGAACTACTGTAAGACTGTATATTTTATTTAAGATGTAGATGTCTTGTCTCTCTGTGTTGACCATAAGGCTGCGGTATTGATTGCCTGACCTCAGTAGACAAAAGAGTCCATTGTTTGGATGGCTGGGATCCTTTATCCTGATTCTTTTGGCCTTAATCCTGCACTGCTTGGTATAGATACCCTGCAGGTTGGGGAGGTCTCCGGTGGGACACTGAGCCGAACTTACCACTCTCTGGAGGGCCTTGCGGTCCTATTTGGTGCTATTCCAGTACCAGGTGGTGATACTCCCTGACAGGATGCTCTCTATGGTGTATGTGTAAAGGTTATTTAGTATCTGGGGTAATGAAGGAGCTGCTGCACCTTCTTCACCAAGCTGTCAGTGTGTGTTGTCCATGTCAGATCCTGTAAGATGTGTGTGCCATGGTACCTGAAGTTGCTCACCCTCTCCACTACAGCCCCATTGATCCTAAGGGTTGTAGTTCCTCTCTTGCTTTCTCAGAAAGTCCACTATCTGCTCCTTTGTCTTGCTTACACTCAGGGAGAGGTTGTTTTCCTGGCACTATGATGCCAGGTTCTCCTGCAGTGGATCAAGGGTGCTTGGAAGTGAGGAGCAGATATAGGCCTTGACTAGCCTCTCAAAAAACGTTATAGCTACAGAGGTGAGTGCTACAGGGCAGTAGTCATTCCGGCAGGCTGGTTTTGTTTTCTTGGGCACAGGGACAATAATGGATGTGACAGACTCTGATAGGGATAAATTGAATATTGTCATTAAAACCAGCACTAGCTGGTCCATGCAGGCTTTGAGGATGCGCCCAGGATGCCGTCTGGTCTTGCTGCCTTCCTGTTGTTCACCCTCTTGAAAGACCTCACACCGTGTTCTGTAATCCTGAATGCACACTCCTCTCTGTCAGTGGTCCTTGCTTCAGATGCATTAGCCTGTAGGCTAAAGCTTGCGCCATTAGCCTCAAAGCGCATATAGAATGAATTCAGCTTGTTCACCAGAGAGGCATCAGTGCTCACCATGGTGGAGGGTTTCCCCTTTAGTCCGTAATAATTGTCGGTCCTTGCCACATGCGTCTGGTGTCAGATTGTTGGAATTGTGATTCAACTGTGAGCCTGTACCACTTCTTAGCCTCCTTCACTGCTCTCCATAAGTAGTAGCATGATGTTCTATACTTGTCCATGTTCCCAGACACAAGCCCTTTGTTGTAGGCAGCGGTGCATGCATTCAGTGTATTGCAGATGGTTATATTCAAACCTTTATTTAAAACTCGAAGAACCATTGAGGTTGCCCTCATTTACAATGATGTTGAGTGTACAGACAAGTTAAAATAACAACACAGATGAAGATAAATAAAAATCAGTCAAAACAGTTACGCATTGAAGCAGGGTGGTTTGTGATCATGGTTTTAAACTGTCCATAGTCTAGGAGAGTATTGATCGTTAGGGTGTGTTGGAGCACTAAAATAAAAGCCAGACTTTCCAAATTCCGACCTTGAGCATAAGCCAATCATTTTAGCTAAATAGGGTCCAAAGTTCCAATCCAGCATTATTGTGATGTAAGGTGGTAGCTTTCCAATAAGGGCTTTATAGATAAACAAATACCAGTGCTTATTATGCCTCTCTGCCAGAGAGGACCAGCCCACCTTATCATACAGGATACGATGATGTGTAACAAATCTGAGGGTGGAATGATAGACCGAGTCTAGGGGGTTAAGAGTGGAAGGAGCAGCATCCCCATGATCCAAAACTGATCAGAAAACTGCTTCAACAAACCTCTTTCTACTAATCATAGGGAAGCTGGGTCTGTTTCTGTAAAAGAAGCCAATTTTTTGTCGCAGTTTGCCAACAAGATTGTCTGTATTGTAATTACATTTCTCATCAAGCCAGATGCCAAGATATTTATATTCAGTAACTCTCTCAATGTTAGATCCATTCACAGTGGATATATGCATACTATTATAATCAATATCTCTGGCTCTAGTAAACAGCGTGCGTTTTGTTTTATTTGCATTAAGTACCAATTTAAGATTAATAAGTGCATCTTGTAGAGCACTAAATGAAAATTACAGGTTCTCAATGGCTAGTTGTACAGAATCAGCAATACAATACACAATAGTGTCATCAGCATAAAGATGGACTTGACAGCCCCTCACTTAAGAGACAATATCATTAATATAAATGGTAAAGAGGATAGGACCCAAAATTGATCCTTGTGGAACACCTTTTGTTTACCGGCAAGAACTCAGACTGAGTACTCCCCGACTTCACACACTGAAATCTCTCAAACAAATAATTCTGAAACCAATCACAAGCATTTCCATCAAAGCTAATACTGCATTATCTTTGTAAGAGCAAAGAATGATCAACTGTATCAAATGCTTTTGACAGATCTATGAAAAGGGCAGCACAATGTTTCTTATTGTCTAAGGAGGATACTACATTATTTGTAACTAAAGTAATTGCTGAAATAGTACTGTGATTAGCTCTATATCCAGATTGTTGCGGAGTTAATACAGAGTGACTTGAAAGAAATGCCTTGAATTGGTTATTTACCAAGGATTCCGGGATTTTTGCCACACAGGATAATTTGGAGATTGGTCTGTAACTATCTAGATCATTTCTATCACCTCCTTTATGTAATGGAATTACATGGGCCAACATCCAAATACTAGGAAAAATGCCTGTTGTGATAGAAAGATTAAATACATGCGTTAAGTGCTCTGTGATAAATGGAGCATACAGTCTTAGAAAAAAAGGATCCAATGTATCCTCTCCAGTTAATCTCCTGGTATCAATGGTATCAAGTAATAGCAACTCATTCCCAATCGATTTGAAGTATTACCCCCGTACGTGGTGCGAAAACTGGGGAAAGAGTAGCGGTCCACAATTTGGCAAAATGTGGCAAAATTAGTAAATTTGATTCCCATAGACTTACAATGGGGAGCTACTATAGCTGTGACTGATGAGCCTCGTGAACATTTGTGAGTGAGATAATATTAGTGTGTTTGTCAAGGCAAGCTGGGTAGGAGACAGATTTATGATATGCAACTGAACACACACATCCTCACTCTCTGTAGCATAGGCCTATACAATATGTTGACAGAGTTGTCAAGTCTGTTTTGTGATACAGAGACATTTCATGTACAGTGTCACTATGGGCAGCCGCTAACTGACAACTCACTGTTCATAACAGTTTGTTTCCCCTTTTATTTTAGGCTAGGGTTAGGCATAACATCTTTAGTG
>OMKL01086707.1:0-13408 GCA_900302295.1 Parasudis fraserbrunneri | reverse complement strand
CACACACACACACACACACACACACACACACACACACACACACACACACACACTCCATGCACTTATCTCCTAGTGTATTTTGTGACTGGATCAAAGCCTGGGGATGACATGTAACTGTCTCTTTACAAATGATGTGACATGACTGTTGTTTTCTAAAATTATAGGTCAGCCAAAAAAGGAAGAGAACATGTCTTCATAAGCCATGACTTCTCTACCTCACCCTTGAACAATGACCCTACTTGCCACTGGCAGCTATACCATCAACAGAGACCTTGCACAGAATGTTTATATAGTTCTATTTCTTCCAGCATGGCTAAATGTAACCATTGGTAACCACTTTCAAAAGAAAATGCATGAAAAATTCTGTGCAATGGTAGAACAGGTAAAATTTTGGAAAAGCATGATATTACTGTTCCACTGTGACTCGTTTACAAGATCCTGTAATAATCCTCCAAATTATTAAATTTTTTGTTGACATATTTCTCATATACCGTTGTGTTGCACATAGCAACCGTTGTTTCTTCCAACATGGAGGACAAATGGGCATTCTAAACATTCCGTGAAAGGCCTCCACTGTATCAAATATGAAATAGAATCTGGTATCAGGATGAATATTGTGTGACATTCACATTTCTGTGGAAGAGATGTTTTCTTGCCGGTCAGAGCTGTGTGCGGTCCAATCCAGGGCACAACTCGCTGCATGTTACTCAAACTTTGAACCCCCCACCACTGACCTTTCAAACGTGCGACCAATAGCTTTATAGTCATTTCCAAAATGGAGACAAATTATCCTGTCTGATAAATTCATGATAGTCTACATTACATGATATATTAGCCAACTTGATTCAATTTAAAAAGAAGGGGTGGTGTTTACTGTGTCAGTTTTGAGATATAGTGTTTTGTTATAAAAAAAAAATATATATATATATATATATATTTTGTGCTTGAGTATTGCACTATACAAAGTGACAAGCAAAGCACCTCTACTGCTAAAATGTGAATGCTGCATATGGGCTCAAAGAACAGGTGCCATGAAAAATGTGAAAGCACAACGATTACATTTCACGTGATCAGTGCAGTTCATGACATTGTAAATTGTGCAACAAATGGAAATCACAGCCACCCAATCACAAGTCGGTGAGGAACGAGACATTAGAAATAGTTCATGCAATTATGGGAGACGGGAAAGTCATGCCATTGACGCAAACATCATAATTAGATGAAAATCTTTTGCTGGTCTTTTGCTCAATCAAGTAAATTAGCTGTTAGATGTGTTCTGTGCTGAATGATTCCCAACGACTTAATCGTTGATTAGCAAAAAAAAAAAAAAGGTCACAGTGAAATGGTGTTGATTTCTCTGGCATTTCATCATCTTAGTGTTCCACCACGTGACATCTCACAGGAGGGGGAGATCATCATGTTAACATGTTCCGTGGGTTTAGGCGGCTCCGGTGTCATTTGAATTTCCTGGAATGTTTGGCATCACGCGTCGCTTAGAGCTTAAGGTTATCGTTCATTACCGTCAACGATTCCTAATGATCACCCTCATCCTATAATGTGTTACCTGTCTGGTGGTAGTGGTGTGTTGTGGAGTGAGAACGCCACTATCCACGGGGCACAATCGTGTGCGACGGTTTAAAATGCATGATAATGATGTTAAACATATGCAATGGTCCTGTCAATCATCAAGGCACTTGACACTGTGTTTTGACAGCCATCAATGAGGAATTAAGTGATTGGGTTTGTCATGGAAGAACGGTGCTGCATCTCTCTTTGAAATGCTAGTCCTCTGCCCATTAATTGTATCTCACACAAAGCTCAGTAAGTTAGTGCAACATACTGTAAATATACTGTAATAGGTTTATATGTAATATGTAATATACTAGCAGTTTTTCTCTTGAAGAGTGCATGTAAATGAGAGTGAGTAGATAAATTAAAGTAAAACTCAATTATATTCCTATTAATTGTGCCCTATTTATTTTGGTAGTTAAGTAAATTTAATAGCAAAGAGCAAGTCCAGGCCATAGCCCACTTCCACTGTATGTCAGTTTGAGCTAATTTCCCACCAGTTTAACTAATCAGATTAGCCTCTCCCAAAATGTGCAGCTGTGTAACATCAGCAAAACGTCACGTTACACATCACTACTAATAACTCTGTTTTTCTCATTTCACAATGACTCATGCATCACATGGTTAATTGTCACGGCTGTCATATGAAAACTCATACAGTAAGTCAGTGATTTTTTACGAAATGTTTCATGACCCCGGGACCAGTGAATCCCATTCCAAATTTTTCATTTCAAAGATTCATGGCCACAAATGGGAAAATCTGCTAAATTCTCGATAGTTTGACCTTTGTGACTTTGTACATGTTTTTCATCTAACAGCAGCATTAACACACACAATTACCTTCATTCAGTGCTTTGTTCAAGTACTGAATGCATAGAAATTGAGTGCATGGAAATTGAGAACATGGAAGTTGTCAGAAGGCAGCCTTTGTTAACTACATGTATGGGTTTAGCAGGAGTTTAATTTAGAGTTGAACACCTCGCCTGGTAAAGTATTTCTGAAGGTGTGCTCACTCTGCCAACCTATAGGAAAAGCCCATCAGATTCCACTCACTCCCTTTCATGTTGAAAGCTTGGACCTAAAAGCATACCTCTAACACAATACCAAACAAGGTAAAATAGACCCAGGTGATATTATTTCATTGAAACTGACTGCTCCTGAAGTTTTCTATTGGAGTGCAAGCTGAGACATGAAAATGTTCTACCAAAGTGAAATAACAAACAGCTCTTGTAGCATGCAGCAGGAGGTCAAACAACTCTGGATAATTTATACAGAGTTAATGAAGCACGAGAAGGCGTATGAAGGTCTCAACCATCCACGTTGAAAACGGAGTTATTAGGACCACATGAGGATTGTGATGTCACGGCACCTGCTATGGGAATCCTTTGTACCACAGGCTACGCTGCGTGAGTTACGCCACCATGGGGATTGAGAGCTATCTAATGGCAAACCTGCTGCCATGTCAGGTGAAAGGTAACCCCCTATGGAGCGATCTCTTATTACGCCACAGCTGGACTGAATTTACAGGTGGGAGCAGATTATGGCAACCCCCCTAGCAGATTAGATCTTGAAATCATTATCTTCTCCCGCATCTTTCAAAGTCCTATAACTGATATGGTAACTTTAAGTGATGACTTTAAGTAAGGCAAAAGCCTCCACAGTGTATCAACTGCTGCAGCTCCGGTGGGTAACACAGGTACTTGCGATGGCTCCTAGGGTGGTTTGCTGGAATGGATTGTTCCGCTGAACATTGACTGCCTTTATTTCAACCATTACCTTCTCTATTATTGCCGGGTCCTTTTGCCCTTCATGCGTGAGGAGAGAAAAAGTACATGTTAAGTCATGACGATCATGTAGTCAAGTACAGCTCAGTCCACCGAGAGTTCCCTCTCTCTCCATTTTAAACGGTGTTAATGCAAATCAAGAGGGATGGGGGACTAAGTGCAAAAGTGTGAGATGAATACCAATTGATGCCATTTAACATACATTCCCCTCTCTTCTCGTTTAACCCATTCCAGTGATGGTGATCTGCAGCCGGCCTGAATTCTCCAATGCCTACTTCACATGAATCAGTTTAGCCAAATCCCCAGCCACTGGCTGCAATTCTTTGAAATATTGTGAGAATTATGAGTGGGCTAAATGCTATATTATCTACAGGGATGATGGGAGCATTAGTTTTGTTTTGCAGCACTGTCTTTTTAGGCCCAGACAAATCCTTCCAATTTAGAAGTGCAATGTAATATTAAGAGTGGCTTAAACGAGGTGATATGGTTGTTTGTAGAGCGTAGGATGTAGCTCGTTCTTATGTTGCATAATCACGTTACCCCGGCGGGGACGGGCAGGAAGTCAGGAGGGAGCGATGGTTGCTTCTGCCGCTAACAATGCTCACTGCTCCCAATTACCTCTTTACTTTACCGGGTTCCGTTCATTCTGGTGTGGTGGTAATGATACAGAAATATGTAGACTGGGCATCTGTGGGGATATTCCTGCAAACACTGGCATTCGTGAACACAGCTTATTCTGCCTCTTGTGATGCTGAATTATTATCCTTCCCAGCCACACTCTTTTACCATAGAGTTTGAGATTAAAAATCAATGCACAAATTCCCCAACTCTTTTTTTTATTTATTTTTTTATTATTATTATTATTTTTTCAGTTTTCAGTCTTGTGATATAAATTGCAGACTCGCTAAACCCTACAGATTGCTTACATTACCCAAGCAGGAAGACTCACATCGTGAACAAGCTTTGTAAAATGAAGGTTAATAGCAATCTAGAATCTAATCTATGAAATTGCCCAGATAGTTGTGATGAATCAAGATTTGATTTTAAATCAAATAATGACCCCCAAGAATTGAAATCGAATCGAATCCTTAGATTCTCAAAGATCTGCTATTTCATATAACTGACATTTTTGAGTAAGCAATGAAGAGGTTGGTTTGGTTCAGGTTGGAACAACCCCTGGACAGGGTTGGGAAGGTAACTTTTAAAATGTATTCCGTTACAAATGACTAATTACCTGCTTAACATTGTAATTAGTAACGTAATCAATTGGATTACTCCAACACAGTAACATAACCTGATTACATTTGATTAATTTAGGATCACTTTGCCTTGTAAATGTGCAGAATTGGAGGGTAAAATGGACAACCTACTCCAATTTATTTGAATGACATTATTATTGTAGTCTACAATCATGATCAACATAATTTCAAGTGGTAGCATATGAGAAGATTACTTTACTGTGAATGCTGATGCCGAAGCAGAGTCTCTTTGTTATCAGGCTCACTTACTATAACCCCTCTTTAATCTGTAGCAGAGGTTAAGAACAGTCAAATACTGACAGAATAATACACTGGTAAAAGTAAAAAAAAAAAAATTCTGATAGAATAATATTCTGTTGAAATTAGCTGATGGAACAGTACCCTGCTGAAAGGAAAGTCTCATTCAAAATTCCACTTAAAGCAATATTTAACTTGGGTGGAACATTGGGTTGTATCGCTTCCTGGACACGATATAAGCCCGTACACTGGCACTTAAAATCAGTTGCTCCTATGGTCAGATCAACATCTTTCTACCCTAACAGACTTTGTTACAGTGCACCAACTGCTCTAAGGGTAGCGATAATTCAAATTACCAACACCGTCTGTATGTTTGTCTCTCCCTTTACTTTATGTGGTCTCACTTCACATACGCTGTGTTGTTTCAGCCAATATCCTCTCCTGTCCCAAGTGCATGAAAAGAAAATCTTTTCCCAAATTCTTCACTCATAAAATGCATCGCAGAAATCAAGCTAGGAAATGGTTTACCGAGAGGGAAAGTGGCCTAAGACCTGATGGAAATGTAGGCACAGACACCCCTTACGAAAAAGTATCATGGTATATTTCCAAAAAGGTATCATGGTGTCTCCATCATTTTTTGGCACATTTCAGTACTACCATTGAATACCATTGGTATCATGGTTTCAATTGCGTTATACCATGTTATTATTTAAGTACAAAAGTGGTACCATGGTTAATTATTTACACAATGGCGGGTACCATGGTAAAACTGAAACTACCATGAAACTACCATGCTACTTTTTCGTAAGGGACTCACATGCACATGCACACAAATACCACTACTCCCCCAACCCCAAATAGGTGTCTCAAAAAGTGTTGTGGCAGAATGAAGGTCAGATATGGACCAATATGTTTTCAGCCTGACAGTGGTGGCCTGAAAGCCTCAGGGCTCTGCCGGGACCAAAGTGTCACAAGAAAAAAAAAGAAGAAAAAAACAGAGAATCTCAATAGCTCAAACACTTCAAAATGGCTCTCGGTTGCATAGATTTTACATCACTCAATATGAGAACAAGACCTCTCTGCCCTCACGGTGTGTGCGTGCCTGAACATGTGTGGTTAGTTTGACCAGAAGCAGAAGAGGTAATAGCACAGGGTGTCG
Source organism: Parasudis fraserbrunneri (assembly GCA_900302295.1). NCBI lineage: Eukaryota > Metazoa > Chordata > Actinopteri > Aulopiformes > Chlorophthalmidae > Parasudis > Parasudis fraserbrunneri. The sequence goes on along the minus strand of OMKL01086707.1, from coordinate 7,400 downwards.
GCTGCAGGTGGGTTTGGTTTCTCACCCACCCCATCACCCATGCTATTCTTGGCTTTCAAAAGCACAGAAAAAAAAAAGAAGAAAAAAAGAGGAACAGTATGGTGAATGTTGATTGATGAAGAAGTGACTCATGCTCATCTCCTAGCAAAGCACTGTTCACACCACGTAATGACGCCCATTTACCAACAATTTATCCACACGCTTCCTACACTGAAATTGCAGCTTCTGCCAAAAGCCTGATATCATCTGCTTGCTCCACTTTTAAGGGGCTGCTGGACACGATTCAACAGGTTTGATGTTGTGATGCAGTCAGCTCTTAACAAAATATAAAAAGCAACATTTGCTATATACCGCTAAGTTCCCAAAATATCACGGCTACGTGTTTCCATGCGTGTGCATATTTAACTGTCTATTTCCCCCACTTTTGGTGCGGTTTCACACGTGATACACGTGATACCGTGAAAATTACACATGTGAAATCATGTAAGCACACGTGAACTCATGTAAATGTTTTTTTTTTTTTTTTTTTTTACATGTGACATTAACGCGGTTATTTTCCGTAAGGGAATACCTCTGCTTTGTGACAGAATGCCTGGCTGCCCGTTTAGTCTTGCATCAGGTACACCCCCAGCGCCTGCTCCTCATTACCCAGCTCACCGGTCAATAACACCAGATGTGGTTTTGTGTTCTGCCTTCAGGACATGGCTGGAGAGAGAAATGGAGAAATGGCTGCCATTCCACCACCCAGCCCCTCCCATCCCAGCCATTAGTAATAGTTAGGGAGGTGTGTTAGATGTAAATCACTGCCATCTGCTGTGTTGGGGAAAGTTTGTCCTTAGGAAGGATGTGGGCCATTACTGTTAGCCAGGTGAAGGTCTCAAAAAGACAGAGATTTGGGGGTGGGAATTTTCAGAGGGTGTGCTAGAGAGAAACATGCGCGCATGTGTGTGTGTGTGTGTGTGTGCGTGTGTGTGTATGTGCGTGTGGTGTGTGTGTGTGTGTGTGTGTGTGTGTGTGCATGCGCGTCATGAACAGATAACTGAAACAATGTGTCATATTCTAAATGTTTGTCTTGTCCTATAGGGGCCTTTTTGTGGCCAGGCATGGTGGAATAGATAACAGAGGTCACTGAATATTCTCCAATCATAATGTAATATTACATACACATTCCACTGTCAAACCAAACATGTTCAGCCTTTGTACTGATGACACAGACATGTTCTCTGATATTACCGCCAACACCGTTCCTGTTGATGATGATGTTGTTGTTGTCCATGAGGATGTCAGAGAAGTGATTGTTTTTACTATTTTTAACCAAGCCGCTGAAATATAAACAGCTACGTGGAGCTGACCATTTCACAACTATGCTACAGGTATAAGCTCAAGAGTACAAGTTCCCTTATGATCAACTGACCTTGATGCTTTGCAACGAAACCATAGCACTGACGCATCGTTTAGGATTTTCTGTTAGGAACAAGGCCTATTTTTCTCTTGAGTCTAGGAAGAGATTGGTTGCTTCTACGTTTCTTTTTTTTACTTTCTGCTTCATATGGATGCATCTGTCCAATGTTCATGTATGTTAGATAATGTCTGTCATCTCTGTACATCACTGTACCTTGTACACCGAGGCTAATTGGCCCTCTTTCCATTGGCTCACATTTATTCATAGGTCCGTTCTTGGTATGCTCCCCTCTGATCTGTGCACTTCCATTTCACACAACACTGGCAGGTAGAGCCTACACTCGTCTGACCTGTACATATTATCTGTACCTAAGGTCCGCTGAGGACTAAGTAGGACTCTTCCTGGAGTACACCACAAGCACAACTTGCTGCTGGAAAATCGGATTACTTTTGTTGAATTTAAAACATTAATGAAAGACCTGTGTTTCTGTTCCTGAATATCTCGCTTCCTTTTACCTTGGCCTTCAAAAGGAGTAAAAATACACACATCCCAAAAAACTTTTAGCAGGTGCTGGAGCCGTAGCAGAGCTTGCATTAAAAATGAGACAACACTGTACACTGCTTTCAGCCCTTACGAAAAAGTAGCATGGTATCTCCAAAAAAGGTAATACCATGATGGGATTGACCATAACATTATGGAAATACTATGGTACTGCCATTGGTATTATGGTTTACATTGGATTATAACATGGTATTATGTAAGTGCAAAAGTTGTACCATGGTAATACATGAATATTACCAACGTAATTACCATCAAACTATAATGATACTTTCTTGTAAGGGAATGCTCCCATAAATTTATTTAGATAGACAAGGGTAAAAACAACAACAACAACAAAAAAAAAAAAAAAAAAAAGCGTATGGGAGCATTGGAGGCTGTGCGCTGCATTTTCTCATTTTTGATCCAGATATCTGCCTTCAGCCAGCGCACTGAAGGTGTGTGAACCATTCCCTCTAGGGGATTCAGCCCCTAGTCAGTGCAAGGGGGCCCACATAGAATGGGATTATGGACAGAGTAAGAAACTAAATTTGCTCCACTTGCCACAGTGGCAAGTAAATTCAAAACAGATTATTCTGAAATTTACAAGGCCAAAATAGATGTTTGAGTGAAACTGATGATCCACACGGACATGAAGAGAGGGGGAAATGGATTTCTTAAGTTCTGTGCAGAAAACATCACACCACGGGACAGTGACGGGACAGACAGAAAGACAGGCAGTGAGGGACCTCTGGAAAAATCCTCTATAGCCTCTCGGAAGTGGGCAGCCTCGTTTCACCCAACCGCATAAGCACCGCCGCGAGAGCTAGGGAACTCTCGGCTCCAGTCGGGGATGGATCGGTCCAGCCGACTGCGGCGGAAGGAGCCGACCGACGGGGCGCCGGACAGCCGGTTCTTTGAGGAGAGATACCGGTGCACAAAGGGTATCTCCTCCAAAAGCTGCAGTGGCATCCGATTGCCACCCCTATGGCTGGCACCGCCATCGGGGCTCTCGAGGAGAAGGCAGGTTGTGAGACAGCTGGGTGCTGTCCGTTGGGTCCAGGTATGGTCATTCTGTAAGGGTTTGTGGTAGAGGACCCATATGCAGGACAACGATGAGGCAGGAGGCAGAACTGGTAACAGAACAACACTAAACCTGGGGGGTAACATACGTGACAGGAACAGTATGACAGGACAATGACTGCAAAGGGAAGGGAACTTAAATACACAGGGGAGTAATGGCTAACAGAAAACAGGTGAGGTGATTACTGACAAGGAACAGCTGATGAAAAACACAAACTACACGTAGAGCTACAAAACCTAGACAGTGAAACAAGACACATAGAACTGCTGGACTTAGACTGTGAACCTAGACTGAGAAACACAAGGAAAGGAAGTAGAGACACAAAAGGGAGGAAAGGTCTGTGAGGAAGTGGAGCAGGAGTTCACAATCGTGACATTACCGGGGGGTGTGAGCTTTGTGGCCACCTAGAGGACAAGAATCCTGGGGGAGGAGGAGAAGAGCAGGCAGGGAACCACGTGTGGAGACTCTTCCCGGGCTGGATGGAGAGGCCTTAGCGTGGGAAGCTCTGACCGGCTTCTCCATAGTGGAGAAGGCTGAGGAGATGAGTCTTCAAAACCAAAAGAAATATAATGGCTTAAATGATTCAAATGAATAGGAAATGCAACTTCCACATGGCCAATATGAGTCCACAGATTCCTATGGATTATAGCAGACAGGGCTATGTGGTGCATCTGGAGCAAATACAGTGTATCATATTCTGTAATGACAGGGAGGAACATTTGAGAAATCTGTACAGAAGCTGGTAACCAACATGTGCCAAACCAGCTGGGGCCCTAGATGAAATTCCGGAGTGGTAAGAAAGCCTGTGTGGAAGGAGGCAAGGGAAGCATGGGCTTGGAGCCATGGAGCTGAGGCTTGGAAGCCTGAAGGGGGCGAGGGAAGTTGGGGGCTTGGAGACTCAGACCGAAGACTTGGAGATCTTGCGAGGAGAAAGGGAAGGGGAGCCGCGGCTTCTCACCACCAAGCTGAGGGGAGTGGTGTTCCTGGGTTGCTGGCTGCGTTTGGTGGCTGGGGCTTGGAAGATATAGTGCGGGTTAGGTGCTGGCTGAGGCAGGAAAGCACTGGTGCTTGGGGATGATATAAGATGTGTGCAGTTCGGAACAGTGAGTCGGGTTCTTTGATGCGAAAATGAAGCAAACCGAGGAGGGTTAGAGTGAATCTGTTTATATTCAAATTATACCATTGCAGACATCTTGGATGGCAAACAACAGGTGATTGTAATGAAATAACAGGTGATTATCATTTAATGGCAACCGTGGCAAATGAGCTGTGGCATCGCACAATACTGGCTGGCATCAGACGTCACGAGAATGCTATGAATTCTACCCAGACTGGGATCTGATTGGATAAAGCGGGATGCGCATATTGTCTCCAGCTGAGCCATCCAGTAATTGCATATTGTATTGACTCCAGTTGAGGAGTGTGTATTGGCGTGAGGGGAATCAGTTTGATTATTGGAAGCTCTCCACCCAAATTTACATTTCACAAATTTCAAATTTGGTAGCCTGGGTCATGTTGGCTAGTTGCTTGGGGCTCGCAGATGGCTGGTCATACTAGGAGGAGAGCCTAGCAGTTAGCAAGGTATTGTTCAGTCTCTGCTATCATTGGCTGTCATGTGGATATCAGTGGATGATACAATGTTTTTTTTATACACTTGAAGTGACTGTGTATGTTTTTGTGCTGTCTGCTTTATTTTGTTGTCTGTACGCACGTGATTTTCAATTGAGCGCATATGTAATTGAAAGATGTCTGAATATCTGACTGCATTTGCAGTGTTTATGGCCCTTGCCTGTTTGTAATTTATGTTGACATATCGGTAAGTGTATCACAAATCAAATGTGTGCACGTGTGTCTGCGTCTTGAAATGGTTTGGAAAACCTTTGATTTCAACGCAACTCAGTTGATCAGACAGAAAAATAATATTATCCCCCTCCAGGAAAATAAGTATTCAGTGACAGTGAAGTTACAGGAATTTGAAAAGGTTTCCGTGCCTGTTTGCTGTTCCCAATTTTGAGGGAATGTCTGTTAGAATCTTGCAAGTATCAGATAAAAAGTTGTCTTACTTTTTACTTTCCGAGCTGTCTGGGGTCCAGTATAGAGATGATTTGATGCTCTTTGACAAGCTGTAACTGTAAGCCGTAAAGAATAAGGCCGGTATCATTTTACCTTTGACTCGATGCCAGCATCAGACCGCTCTAGTCTAAGCTGTTGTGATGACTTTTACATACACACCTTTCTCTGTTTCTCATCGGGACTGACTAAAAACTTGGAGTCTCATGTATTGCATCATGTACCGCGTCCAATGGGCAGTTAATTTTGCTCGTAAGGAGGGTCCAGTGAGGTTAAGGTTATGGTTAAGGTCGGGGTGATAGACAAAGTTTTTAGGGAGTCCCATTTCTCATCTGTTGTTGTTTCCAGAAGTCAGTATCTCCATCACACTCCTAACTCGAAACAACTTGCACAGACATCCTTCTTGCTTCCGCTGCATAATCCATCATTGCAAAACGAGGGGATGAATAAACCAAATGTTACACTATAATGCTCATATTCTTTGTTTGGAGTGTGCTGCTAAAAAAAATATATAGTCCCCACTTGAAAAGAAAAATGTTGGTATATTCATCAATTCTTCATTTTTTGCAATGATGGATTATGCCTCAGAGGTATGTCTGTTCAAATAGTTTCCAATGGAGTTTGGAACATAACGGAGATATACTGATACTGAGAAAGGAGGTATGAACATTATCACCACAACAATTTAGTCTTGAGCAGTCTGATGCTGGCCTGGCAATGAGCCTAAGGTAAAATCATACCTGTGTTATCCTTTAAGGTGATTCAGATATGCACAGATTTTAAAGTAAAATTATACCTGTTATCCTTTATGGTGATTCAGATACGCACAGATTCTAAGGTAAAATTATACCTGTGTTATCATTTGATAGATACACACAGATTAATGTTTTTTTTTTTCTGTCTTTTCTGTAAAGATAAAGTCACAGGCGCCCATCTGCAAAACGCAGAATCCATTTTTCAGATCCCTTCAATGGTAGTCTACTTTTTCCCAGGAACCTTTTCTTGCATTTCGTTTTCCCATCCTCTTTCTTTTCTATGATTCTTTGACTGTATGACTGAGGTGTTCGCTGATGTGGCTGGTGTGAATACAGCTGTAACTTGTTTAACGTAGTGATGTCCTGTTATTTATAGCTGTCTCATTCTCACTTGTGTGCATTGGGAAATGTTTTTTTTGCGCTCAAGGGGCCCTGTGTTTTGAGCAATCTCCATCTAGTGTGAGATGAAATTGTGAAAAACTGTTGCGGAGTGAGCAAACACAGCATATGTTAAGGCACATGTGAACACAAACAAATGAATTAACGAGAGCAGCCTTGATATATCCTTACATAGTATTATGTACACACGCACACAAATGACGCGTAGTGTTACAGACGTGAGCATTAACACGCAAGTGCTCAAAGTCAGACGCACGCGGGCACAGCTGAAGGATTTATTTACGTCCACGCAAATCACAAACGGGCATGGGACATAAACTTCATGAATGCAGTCAGATATTCAGAGACCTCTCAGTCTCGCATGTGCTCAGTTGGCATTCAGGATGGCGCAACAGAATTGACCTATCCCGAACTCCGCCCTCTTTTCTCGACCCTCCAATCACAAGCGTTGCTTTCCTCGGTCAAGTTAAACAAGGTAGATCGATCAGTCAGACGGCGCCATAACGTACTCTTTAAAGGGTGTCAAAAGCGACGTCTCTTCTAAAACTGTGTGACACAGACACGCATGTGGGTGCACACGAACGAACAAACAAACACACACACACACACACAGACCTTTGAAGTTGAGTGTAACAGCAGTGAGACATGGATGCTCTCGGAATGTAGTGTGTGAAACCGAATCCCAAATCTGTTTGCTCCGTTTTGTGTTTACTGATCTACGTCCCTCCGGCAGTCCACTCTTTATCTGTAATGCAAAGTGCTGCCAAAAAAGCTACAGGCATAAATCCTTCCCTAACAATGAATAGCCCACTGCTGGCATGACATGATTGGTTGACTGCGTGTCTCTCTAAAAGAGGCTAAATGAAGCTCGATGATATGCTGCTTGGCTTGAGTAAATAAAAACAAACGTCTGGACCCTTTTGATGTATGTGGCTTTTTGAACATCAAAATTAACTACACGTTCAAGATTATGGCAACAAACGGGCTGCTTGCGCGTGTGTGTGTGTGTGTGTGTGTGTGTGTGTGCACGCATGTGTGTGTGCGTGTGTGTGTGTGTATGTGTGTGTGCCCGTGTGTGCGTGTGTGTGTGTGTGTGTGTGTGTGTGTGTGTGTGTGTGTGTGTGTGAAACAAGAAACACAGATGAGAAATGCG